>LOND01001394.1:36916-57101 GCA_014220965.1 Paragonimus kellicotti | reverse complement strand
ACGCCTTTTGATCTTGAATCCGAGAGGGTTGCCGAATTACTACTACTGCTCTATGTCGTTAACACGAGGGTTTGGCAAGTTGTGGTTGTCCACAGCGTGTGCAGAATGTATTGGATAACTTGAACTAACTTAGTCAACCTTATCCATATGCAGACGAGATTCAGGGACTTTAGTGCCAGATACTTAAATGGTGTATACAACCTGTGTATCTCTGAGTAAAAGGTGCAATCGAGATTAAATCTTTTCAGAAAAAAATGCGGACGATTTTACAGCTTGGCCTACTATAGAACAAGTCCATTGCACATTTGCACATAGATACAAACACACAGCTATGTCGGTCGTACCTGGGAAAAGAAGTATATCTTGAGAAATAACCTAAGGCGGGTCACCAAGGGATTTATGGGGCTAAGAATAAATTTTGCCGGGTATTTCTAAGAACATGAACTGCAGGCATCCAGAAGGATACCAAATGCTACCTTACAAAACTTTTCACACACATGAACATCCACTAGTATAAACCCTTCCTTTAACCTGAAACGAACGATTAAAGGGCTCTTCTCTTAACTTTGCGTTTCAAATGACAAAGTCTTGATGGATTCTTTTCAATTAGGGCCCCTCCATTTTGTAATACACTGCCTAACTCTGTGGTCACGGCTGATTAGGGTAAGAGGTTCAGACTTCCACTGGATCACCCCATACACGTACAGTAGCCACAGTTACTTTGGGCATTTTCCAAACGCACTCCTGTAGGCCGCAAGTTGCTGTAAGAGATCCTCATGTTTGTTGTTGGCTTCTAGCCGAACGTGTTTTTCGGTCGTATTAGCACGATGTTTAATCGTGTTTAGCTGTTCGGAATTCGCACGTTAGAGTCCTTATTCACTTTAGGTCTTCTTCCCCTGCTCTTGAGAACAAATCGTTTACACTCACGAACCGAGTAACGTATTCTGCGGGTCGATCAACACAAACTGTCCTGTGTAAGCCTACGAATCCATTAATGGTTGTTTTGACTGTGTTCAGTTTGGCGTAACAATTTAGGCAAAATCAGTTAATAATAAAAGCGTTTGTCAAGCAGTTCAGCTTTCTATGAAGAGGCAGTGGTTGTGTGATTTTTTTTCACTAAATAATGGAATTTTCACACCAGTTACTGCATACTAGCTGGTCATTAGTCCAATCACATCGGCAGATCCTATTTACAAAGTCATGCATATTAATACACTTGGTTGTAAAGCCCCAGTAATTGATTCTAAACCATGACGATAACATTAGAACGCAACTGTAGTAAACGAAAACCTGGTTTCAACCGTACGATCCCGATGATTGGATCCACGTCTAGGACACCTCCTGTTTATAATACTAACAGCTGCACAAGCGGTTAACTTACAATGTACTCTTTCAGTCGACTGATCTACCGTTAGCATTGAGTGAACTAAATTATCTCACGCGATAAGTCCGAAATCTGGATAATCGTCACGTCTGTAGGTGTATCGATTTTCCGTGTTAAATCTGTACTAGTGTAATCAGGTTCATCGCTTTGGCGACATGCAGCTGATGGTCACGATGATGCTGAAAAATAAACAGTCACGCGGAATGGATTACAAACGTATGCTGAACGGAAAAGTATTCCGCGAACTACCAAGCTTTTTCAGAAGTACAGCAGGCCCAGTCCAAAAGAAACCTTTACAGCTATCAATTTGAGGGTGATAATGACAGGGAATATGTAAACAGTAAACTATGCTCGGTATGTCCGAATCGATGAGACCAACGATGGGGGGTACGCAATCACTGTTACTCGTTCGAATCTGAAACTAACGGTTGTTACAATTGGTCGATAAAACAAACGCAAACAGAATACTTGAGCCAAAAACTGCGTATGAAAGAAACACGAGTGGGAAAAGGTCAGCAAACTTCGGAGGAAATTAGCTGATGAGGAGCTCAAGTTGCAAAAAGACAAACGGCAACATACAGCTGCTGCAAGTCAAGAACTCGGGTTTTTTATCGCCAAGATGGCACTCAGCGCACCCAGAATGTTGCAGTTGCACAACTACATATTTAGTCGTACGAAACAGAAGTTAGCCGGCTGAATCCCAGCAAAACGTTTATAACACTGCAGCACCTATGCAGGAGTATCCACTACGCATCAGATTTGAGCATCGTCAACACACAATGAAAAGAGAGAATTAGTACGGATTCCATATTGTTTAATGCATTTACACACCGAAGACAAATGTGACTAATGCCATTCAATCATTCGGTTAACAACTGATTTGTCTCTTAAGTGAAGGACTTTCCATACACCTACGCTTCCGAAAAAAAATTCGAAGACCATCTCCTCTTTAGGTGACTTTATGTACATATCCTCGGGGGTGACAATCGATAAGGTGGTTGTCTCTTAATGCACTCAACTGAAGTGAGAAGTATGCACAGGCTCGTGAAGAGAAGCGTTTTTCCAACTAATACTATACTACACTATAAACTATACTATATACTGTACACTGTATAACAGTGGAATAAGCTCGGCAGGAATGACCAACCTCACACATTTGGATCAATTGAATACATACTGCATTAGAGATGTAGCTAAGTGCAAAACTTGATGTCAGAACGAATACCATTATTGGATCTTAATAGATTTATGAATTAACTTCTGTGTTCACTAACCGAAATTATCTCGAGATTTTAGTTGCGCCGTCCCTAAAATTCGGTCATCCATTCAATTGCACTGCACTGTCTACTACTAGTACACAGACCGCCAAGCTGAAAAGCAGTTTGTTAGTCTTAAAATGGGATTTATATTCCCGAGATGATCCCTGTAGCGAGACTGACTAGTACGCAACCGGGTCTGTTAATACGACCATGCCTTCTGTTATGTGTGGAAAATTGCAGACTTGTCATGGTGTCATTCAGCGTAATATCCACACACCTGTGATTCAAACTTGACTGTCACAAAAATGATCACTCTAGTGAGCTATCACCTGCCTAGTTCTCCGTAACTAAAGTGGACACTACGGCGAGTTTCCCTGTGCGTCGACTCATTGCCACAAGAGTTTGGAATCGACAAACTGGTGAAGGGATCAGGTTTTACCAATACCAACATACGCCGCAACGGCTTTTATTGACTGTGAAACTCTGCTTTATTTGATAGTGTATGAATTAATGAGGTCGAACGCATCATGACCGCAGCTGACTTGTCAGAAGCGGATCACTGGCGATGACGTTTGATGTAAATACCTAAAACTGCAAGATGAAAATCACTCACAACGAACTGAGTGGACTTTCCAGTTAATACATTTCTAAACAAGTGCTATACTCAGGTTTCGCATCTGTTAAGGCTCGTCAGTAGTGTGTACCTTTGTCAAGGCTGGGAGTTGAACTCCCGCCAAACTTTCACGAGCCGAATGTATTCACCAGTACGCCATGGCCATCACACTCGGCACGATCGAGTAACCATCTGCAAACGTCCACTCAAATTTGCCTATCAGTAATACATTGTCTGACCGTCGCGGCAGGAGACATGGAAATTGTCCTGTTAACTCCAGTCGACAAACCGACGACTAGGGCTTCTCTTCAAGCTAAAACCATCAAACTTGCTGAGCAGTATCTTCAGTACTGATATTCAACTTATATAAATTAAAATTCCCTTCTACTCAGTAATCAAAANCACACAGCTGCGTATCTCGGTTAGCTTATTATGATAGTATTCGTAAGGCCTACTGGGTATTTTTCTTATGTTGTGTTCTGGACGGCAACGGCAACACAACCACGATCCATCAGAATGGTAACTTTAAGCATGAATCTGCCCAATGTTCTTACAATCACTTTGTATAGTTGAACGCTTTCTTCTGAAGTTGGTCCATTCAAAAAAATCTCAAACCCCGTGTCAATCGGGCCATATTCACAAACCTTTTTGGTCGAGGCAGTAATGTGAACGGTTGCCTAGTCGATTAAATCTGCTGTTGGGTTTTGCGCCCAAGACAATGGGTAACTAATGAGTTATGTTTCGTTGACGAAAAGTGAACGTCAATCACAGTGGACAACAGTCGTCTTATTCGGATGTACTCTCTAGTGGGCTCTACCGGAAACTGGATAACCAGAATGCTAGGAAGAATGCAACCGTAAACGGTATTCAGCTTACAAAATAATACCATTAAAATGCTTATGTACGTACTTCATCTTCCTTCCCAACGGGTAAATGCTCTGAAAGTATCAAGCGCTTTCATAGTTACAAGACACATTACAATTCCCCTCAGTCTTGCTCATTTCCAAAGATGACTCTTCCTGAGTTAAACGTGTCATGGCAACCTAAAGGTCAGTTGTCGGCTTCGTTCATCGTGACCACCTGGACAATCCAGAATGGTTTCAGCTAATAATTGACAGGTCGACTCATTAAACTCTTCCATTACAGTAGGGTGTGCAATGAGTGAAATCTTGAGTTTTTCTCAGGTAGCCGGCGTCAAATACGTCGCATACGTATCTGTCAGCACTCGTTATTCCGACTCATCGTTCGAGTCCTGTAGGGTCTTTGATTACGTCTCAATAGGGAAGAGGTTATCATTTTGTGGATTAATTCGAGCACCCTTGAATAGCCGCACTTCCTCCTGACAGTCAGCAGGGCTATTGAAACGGCGACATACATTGCTTTCACGATGGCAACTTCCAGCTTTTGTGTGGTCTCTGTTTGTCAAATTCATACCCGCTTGCACTCTGTCCACATGGAGGACCCGCAGTGTAGTTAGCCTCGCAGGATCGCTCCTGACTTTGACCATTTCTGTCGCCCCCTCGAAGTCTTCAAGGAAGTCCTGGGTGTCACCAGCCTCAAAATACTGTGGTCGCAGCATCACTATTATTGAGCCAAGTCAGCACTACAGATGATGAGGTGCATTTTTTTCTCCCAGAAAGAACGATAATGACGATGGAAAGCAAACCTACTGATGGACAGAAACAAGCGCAATTCCACAAACGGATAAGATAGATTAACAACAGGCTTCGATTGTTGGTTTACATCGTTAGAGTTGTGGTGCCCTTCGTAGGGGTTTGGTGACGACTTACCGATCGTGGGCTATGTGCGACTGCGTATTGGCGGACAGTTGATTTACAGTTAATTCAGAAAATGTGGGCCAATATCTACTCATAAACATAAAATCCTTCATATCTCGATCTTCGGGCTCAATGAAGTCAACGAGTGTTCGCACCAAACTGCACCTGCAAGTAATAAGACAGAAAAGAGGACTGTAAATAGTAATGACCTTACAATATTTTGCGAAATTCAGACAAGCCAGTCATACAACCTGTACGTTCAGAAAGTGAAATGTAAAAAAGACTTTCATTTACCGCTTCCATGAGTAACTGGCAGGATTTAGTTGGTGAACTAAAAGTATATGCAAGAATAATCTAAGGTCCCAATCGGTAGCTAGCAAAATGTAATCGATATAACACTTAGAAGACAACGAACGGTCATATCCGACTGTTAATGAAAATTTCTGCTGAAGTGGGACCTTGCGGGCTATATATAGGTATATATATAACCACTTTGTCTGTAAGCGTTCGGATTGAACCGGACGTTATTTATATTCACAGAAGAAATACTTGTTCTAAGCATTCAACGAGACTACACAAGGAAAGGTCATGATCAAACACGCAGCTAACTGTCTGACGCAAAGGCCCATTCAAACATGAAAAGAGAACAGTTGTGTACACTTTTGAACTTGATCTACTGAAATCTCTAGGCTACCAAACGGTTCAAAAGACTCTTCTGCACAACATGGGCTTTACTGGTCTATCAACAAATAAAACAAATGACTACCGAAGGATATATATCGCTTATTGCTGATAGAACTCCAGAGCCACTGAATAAACACTGCCAGCCCATATATAATAGCTTGCCTTCGAATTGTGTATTTAAATTATTATCAAAGGTTGACCACCTTCGTACTCACTGAGCCCCTGGAGAATCAATAGTTTACAGTCAACTATAGGCTCTCAATCGTGAACGAAACACTTCTATTCGTCGTTACCGTAATATAAGAAGACTCCGTGTAAACCAATTTAAGTGACGGCCGTGTTAATCGCAACTTTCGCCACATCGTCTATTTCCAATTCCATCGACGTGGTGTTCTGCGGTATACTTTAATTTAACAAGACAAATCGCGAGGAAATTTCCTTTCCATAATTCACTTCTGACGTTCACATAGATGACAAGATGCAGATAATTAAAATTGTCCTATTACGGCTTGATGAGAGTGAACGCAACAGGGACGATAATAAATAAACTGTTGGATAACGATAATGTAGTACATAGGTCAAACAGTTAGGCAAGCAAGAAGGCGAGCAAAAGAAGTTCTGCCTAGTAACAGAACCGAACGGAGCGTCACCTTGCGCAATGTCAATCCGGATCATCTATTAGTCAGGGATAATATACTTTCGGCAAGAGGTATATAGTAGATGTGAGACGCAAGTAGCACCACAACTAAGGAACTAGAGACTTATGTGCACACGGGGTCACGTTCGCGTAGGTTTGGACCGCAATTGTAAGAATGGTTCACCCCTGACACTAAATCTGAGCATCTCCTTTAAGATTCGAGTGCGTATGATCGTTTCTCACTGAAAATTAAGGCATTTCTCGTCTTTTCATGAGACCGCACTTTTGTTTAAGCATCCGTCACAAGCGTTAAGACCATTATACGTGACCACCACGTTTGCGCCATCTTAACGCTACTAATGTGGTCCCACTCTCTTATTAGTTTCGCCCTTCCAAAGAATCGTACAACGATTAGACGAGTGCGTTGTGAGCAAGAAACCATATGAGGATCTGTCGCAAGAGTACTGAACTCTGACGACGTGCCCTTTGAGAATAACTCGTCTTTCTAGTGGTTTGATGTATCTGCACACGTGTAAGGTGCAGTGCGTAAAAACTAGGCAGTATAGAAACAAATGAGTTCGAAACTTGACGAATGTAGTTCTCTGAGTTCACTGATCAAGACGAGATCGGCCAATCTGCATCGTTTTTCTCAGGCCTCTCACTTGAATTAGCTTTATTCCCCATTGCCCGATCGAGGTGTTGTTTGTTGTTATGTATTCAAACTTTTTATCGTACCTTTAAGAGGGGATGTTATGAAGAAGCACATATCTTTTGCTCATGGAACAGAATAACCACGTATGGCGAGGGGATCAGTAATATTCTACTTCGTGTGGCTTGAATTAATCACTAGGCTGTCGAGCAATGCCGATTCTCTCCCTATTAACCACCTCATATGGAGTGCATTATTTTATCCCAGGCTCACTCTGATGTTTACGTTAATAAAGCTGCCTCATTATAAGCTCTTGCCTGGTATATTTTCTAGCCAGTGCAATTTATCTAAATGGCACATACTGGATTATTCGAAAGATGAACAGAAGGTCACGGAGACATAATGTATATTGGCCAATCCACGTGGGCTTCGTAGTGCTTTACCGCTTACATGAAGTGATTACATCACTTCAGTTGCCATGAGAACTGTTCGCATTGGACTCAACGAGGTAGTTACTGGACATACCAGGCATAACACAAAGGAACCAACGAAAAAGAGTTTACTTGTGATCATTAACGCAACATCACAAATATCGGCGCAGTGCCATTAAGATATTAGCTCCCATCACGTGCGCGTAGATCGTTATGCGTACATTCTTAGCTTAGGGGGTAGTATGAGATACTGGCGCCAGATGACAGTAGCCAAATGAGAAATGGATCATAGGATTCACGCCACTCATCAAGACAACAGATCTGTCAGTCCTACTTGCAAGACTCTAACAAGAGATTGAATCAAATTCAATCGATTTGGTTTTTCCAAAGAGGCTTGTTGAGAGTCAACCCTAATTTGCAGAATTGGTTGAGTAAGATGCAACAAGAACTCTCGCAGCCACATCGTTCAAGCCCGATGGTTAGATTAATGAGTGCACGACGTATTAAAAAAACGCATGATTTCTATTGATTCATCTAATGATTACAGGGTCTACTAAAGTGCCAGTAATTTTAAACGAAAGTTAAACAAGCGCCATAAGTCATTCGCGATTGGTCGGCGTGGAAGCACGAGTCGGTTATTGGTCAATGACATTTAAGGACATGTAGAACCAACGTTTTAATAATCTTTGTCCCTTTACGCATGAAGAAGCGTCGAAAATATGGATGCTTGTTTACTGAAGTAAATAGATTAGATGGTAGATTATGTATCGCAGCATAATATTTTTCCACGTTATTTTCCTATTTTCGAATGCGACATATTTGAACTGTGGACCCAAGCAAAAATAGATGAAAGCATCAGTGATGCTATGTCAGATGCTTGACAGAACAAATATGTGCAAGTTTGAACACTATGTAAAGTATTATGTCAGAGACAGAACGTTGACATACAGTTTCGTCATGATTCGGTTGGCAGGATGTACGTGTTTATACTCGCGGTTCGCCATCCGCTACTAATATCAATTCAATGCCATCTTATACAAAACAAAACTTTTTCATTTAGATTTGTTTACTTTAATTTATCGATTGCAAACAATCGACTGGTAACTCTGCAATCACTACCGTATCGATTCAAACAATCGCACGTCACAATCTCACCTATAAAGTTCATGATGGTGAAACCGTGACAACTGTACACTAAGTTTCTCGGAAATGTCCTAGTGACAATATGCAAACTAGTTTCATCTTAATCCTGGGATCAGTTTACACTAGCACTGTACCCATTTATTAACAACGTCCACTGAAGGAAGTTAGTATATCAGGTGATTGCAAAATATAATATGCCATGGTTGCACAGCAAAAATCGAGTTGTGTTCAGCTGATTCATTAGAATTGGTGGTAGTACAGATTCAGGGTAAGAAAAGCGCTCATAAAGGATCAAAAACCCACATCCGTTCTCTACGGAGAACTTCCGGGGTACGTGAAAAGAACAATCAATTTGACCTGTGTCGCGTACTGAGCTACCCAATCGAGAGAAAATCAGAACAGAATCTGAGCGGCACTAAGCAATCTCAATTTATTGGAAAAACAGCACCTTTTATAGAGGAACAACAGTATTTACGATTGCTATTAAGCGACAGGCGTTCTCGCGTTTTGATTGGCCAGTTTGTTGCTGTGTTGTTCCACGACCTTGCATCTAGCAACTCGGTTGTTTGAAACAGATACGCATTCAACAGCAGCTGATCGCCGTCTATGATTGGTTGGCGCCAGTTTGACTATAATTCCGTCTGTAGCAGCTTGTGCGCGAACACTGATTGGCTGAACCTTCTCCAATCAAGAAACCGCTCCAGTCCAATCTCATTACAAGTTGTCCTGAACATTTATCAATATCCAAAACGTAGCGAACAGTGTCATCCGCGAGACAGACAAAACAATGAGAAAAAGGTTGTCAAAGAAGTATTGAATGGCCCTTACCACGGAGTTCATCAAGTTCTACTTTTGAATTAGATGAGGAAGTAGTGTGATGTTGCCACATATATTCCCTTGATACCAATAAGGGCAAATCGACAGTTTAGACAAAAACGTCCACTCTACCAACTGCAGGTTTCGTAACCCGATTCCGGTAGCCCTGCCGCCGTCAACATGCGATAATCCATGCTTCTGAGGTATACACGTGTGACGTGGTAGGTCGGCCTGATCATGACATGCAAGCTGGTTAGGTGACTAAAATCGACCCGCTAAGTTAAATATACGGTGGAACACACATTTCTATACAACAATCAATTTCCAGGGACTTAAAGGTGAAATTCGTCGACTTCTTCTGGACCGGATGATCTATTGATAGAAGTGGCTGTAGACTAAGGCAAAAAACTTTTGCACATAACTTACCATTTCAAACAGATGCATATTACCATAAACCACAATTACGGTCAGCTGGATGTACCAGTGTCATGAAAACAAGGTGGCATGTATTAATCTCCATAGGCAGCTTATTTAAACAACTACCTACCTACTTATGAGTAGTCTAGTGGATTTGTTGATTTTGATAGAATGCAATTGACGAAAGGCGGACGTCTCTGACGTTTGAACGAGAACAGCCATAAAATTCCACTCAAATTTGTTCCCAGACGTCATTGCAGCTGCACAGCTTAAATGATAGAGTACATGAGATATAGACACGTGGTGCATTTCACTAACTTCGCTCCAGCCGACGTTCAGTTTTCTGTGTATTAATTCGTTCAAACGATAGATATCGAAAATGTCAATAAAATTACGTTCCGCTACAGTAAACCTCCCAAGAAGAGACGCTCTATCTAATAAACAGATTTAGGAGGTGCAAAAAACTGTACTTTAGATGCCCACTCCATTTGACAAAACAAAACTTCCAGCATCAAATACGGAACGGTTTTTGAAGATGTAAATGGATCCAGTGCACCAAAAAGAGAAGAGTACGGCTGTTTCGTTGGTTCAAATCCAGCTGGTTTACTTATTGTCCACACGGCGGATCATAGGAGTGCACAAAACAGTTCGGAAATAATCTTGACATATAGATTTGGTAATCCGAAATCCATTCTAAACGCAGATCGATTAGTCTACAACCTAACCAGACATCATCATAAAATAGTATAGTCATCTGTTTTTGTCTTTTGTTTTCAACTTCACTTCTGAAAACGTCTACTTTATAGTCCTGAATGAAAAAGTTGTTTTCACTGTTTACGTCGAACTGCTGGTACGTTTCACTGCTGTTTAGTTCAGCAAGTAAGCCTCCGTCATTGTACGGTAATCGCGTATCGTCACAGCAAGCTGCAAAAGTGTACCTTCGTTTTGGAGTATTCGTCCTACGTTAAGTAGTGAAAACGAGCCAAATCAAAGCTACGCCAAGAAATTGCTTTATACACACCAACAGAGCGACGTTCACTTATTAATAACATCACATGTTTCACAGTAATGACAAATTCAAAAATTAACTTAATGTTGTATCGACGTAGTAACAAAGGGTTCACTCGATGTTACAATCAGTCGCCGAATCAGTCCTACAGAACCAGACTCAGGGTTAACCAAAATTCTTGCTTAATAAAGGAGCACTGGAGAACTATACGTCTGGATATGAATGTACATGAGTTTATAGGCAGATCATGTTACACGACTGTATCATGATCGGGATAGGGTTGGAACTAGAGAGTGATTATTATCATGAAAGATTTTGTCAGCACATTGCCCATATGCTTTCAAATGCAATCGAATAATAACGTTTATAGAACAGGTACCTGTGATGCCACTTCGTCGAGTCAGAATCTAGAGATCTTCTTATACGAGGCCAGAGAAAACCACGGAAGAACGGTGTGACAAATGGGGACTTACGTAGACGTTAGTAGATGTTGAAGTGAAGTGATGAGAGGTAGAAAATAATTCCAAAGGAGCCACATAAAAGGTGAGCCTGCTGACATTTATGAAAACGTTATGACATAAAGTAACTCCCAGTTTTGTGAATGATAACTTTCTGGGAGTGGACACACCCTGAATATGTAATTCCGCATGCAGTCTTATAAGCTACCGATAACGATTTTCAACGACGAGATGAAAACAGAACACTTGCATACTTCGATGCATTCATGAGAAGGTTATGGTTATTTGGCCACTAGATCAATACGGACAAATATGTTACATGAAAGTTGAACTAGGAGTGTTCGAAAGAGATAGTCCTAAAACAACGGTAGCCGTACGCCTGATCAGATCATGATGTTACTTATGAGTGCGGGTCAGGTGTGAAGATTTTTACAAATCAAAACTGTCTTATTCACTTTATCTCGCTCACATCAATCGGGGTCCATGACACTAAAATGTCTTCTCTCCAAGAAAAACAGAAAGGTTCTTCTGGTATAAAGGAGTATTATAGTATAGATGGTGGTATCAAATTTACAAAGTCCTGTAGTTACAGGGAAGCACCAACTGTTTTGTTACCTGCATTGTGTGCGTATCGCAGATATCGGTTAAAATGTACCGACTGACATACGACATTGCCCCACCAAGAAATCGGAAACAAGAGTAGATATAAATTTACCAACACTAGGCACACAGTGGTGCATGTTTCGCCGTCATATTGGGTGAGGTCTATGCTATAGATTCAAACAATAAATTGATGATAATAATACGAAGTACAGAACAGATTGTGGGGTCTTAGTTCAGTCAACACGGGTGGCCCTGGTTGACGTACTTTCGATCACAACGGCCCTGACGAAAGCCGTCCGAGGTGGCTGAAACGCAGATAATTGTCCTTTGTGTGATGTATNCGGATAGTCAAATATACATCACACATTCGACGCGTAAAAGCCACATGCAGTGGCGGACAGTCCTCTGTTTCGTTTATGACAAACTGAACAAAGAATGGTGAAAGGGACAGCCTTGACGTACGCCGCTCCTGGTGCTGAAACTGTCAGACAGTTCACCGTAAACCCTAACCTGAGCTGAAGTATGGGAATAAAGCGCCGACAGTATGTTCCACATGGATGGCCTGCATGCCACTGCGTGTTCACAATTCTAAAGATGTAGTCTGATCCACTGAATCCAACGCATCTTCATAATCGAGAAATATGGCAGTTGTTGGCTGTTAATACGTACAACGCTGCTCCAGAATTTGGCGAAAAGTGGAAATTTGGTGAATACATTCTCGTCCGGGACGAAACCCTGCCTGTTCTTCCCTAATGTTTACCTCCCGAGCTGCAGTGAGTCGACGAAGTATAATGGATGTCAAAACCCTAGTAATGACCAAAGTCAAGTTAATTCTCCTGTGGTGTTCGTGAGAGCTCCGTGTACGTCTCCTAAATATGGAAACAATTACAAAGTGACCCTATCACAGGTGAATGTTCTCCGTCGTCAAGACCAACTGAATCAGGGCCCTTAATAAAGTCTTACCACCTCCCTCGGGAACTGCCTCAGATCATCTGGGCCAGCAGCCCTATTACGATTGAGAGCCGAAAGGCAATTGCGAACCTCAGTCTCAGTGGGTGGTTCCAAATCTACCGACCAGGGTGCTACATCACAAGTTTGTGGTGGCAACACAAGTAGAAGCAGGAGGCCAGCTAAATTGACCCTCAAAGTGTTCCTCCCAACGCTCTAACGTTCTGGAATTTACTATGGATGAGTGTGCCGTCTGTATCCGACAGACAGTCGCCATGGGTCAGTAGCAAAGATAACTTTGAATCGAAAGCGGTTCCCATTTTTTCAACTTGCTAAATTAGTCAAACCACATGATTGCCGATCACCTAACAGTTCGGTTATCTAAGGATATCCCTCTCAAACCTGTCAGACAAACTTTTAGGAGGAATGTTCCGTCTGGCATCTAACAAGTCTGCAGATTTCTCTGAGATCCAGTATTCGTTTAAACCACCATGCCACCTGCTACAGTATCTGCCTCATGAATGGCTTGTGAGATTTGGGTCCAGTAGCTACTAGAATCTTCGGAGTGAGAACTGCCAAGCTTACTTGTTAAGTGGACGACACAAAGTCCACTAATGACAGGAAGCCAATCTACCAATAAGGCTGAGACAGTCGTGATGAGGGTAACACCTACTGCAGCCCGACTGGTAACGACGATCGTGGCTTCATACGAAGTGTACAACCAGTATCGGGTAGACAAGTGCGGGTGCTGTTAGTTTCATACGTTGACTACTGTCATGGATTCTAGTCTCCGAAATGCAGCAGACATCGATATTCAATGACTTTAAAAGAAACTGACACGTTCTACAATTCGCCTGAACGACCACGAGTGACTCATCAGAGACCTAGCTAGACATGAGACAGATCAACACACTTTGAAATGCCAACAGCCTATCGCATTCACGCTGAACATTCACGCGGAAAAAATTGCGATCTTCCAGTTAGAACGTCATTCGCAAACCTACTAACATGCCTAATCGTATTACAATTTTAAATTACGTTAAATTTAAACTACCTTCTGATAGCAGTTATTCAGTTCATAGGTGATGCACAGCTATAAGTCATGCGCGTGATTACTACAAATCGGGCTATCGTTGATTCGCTAAGAACCATAAAAATACACGGATACGATGGTGAAATACAAAAGGAATAAAAAAAAGTTTACGGATGCAGGCTCGCCACTGACTGCGCCACCATACAATGCCAGAGGCTGTTTCCGATCAGTGATATGGATAATCGCGAACTCCCCAACCAACCAGACCGCACTCATCAACCTTGCTCAGCGGAACGGTCACAGCTTTCGCGGCTTGTGACCATATCATCGCTTGGCCGCCTTGGCCTGGAGATATGAATGCCCAGGTCGGTCGCCTTGGTGAAGCCGAATCTCGTTTAGGTGGTAGGTTTGGGATAGCATCACATCGATCAGATAATGGTGGGCGATTGTTGCAGCTATGCGCTGAGCATAATCTATTTTTAGCCAGTATTGGATCTGCCTTGGCCATCCCCCACCCTGTTAGCCTGTCAAGACCATTGTTCAAGTGGGTACTTGATTGCAGTGTGACACTGAATCGACTGATCTCATTAACCACTTGTTCTCCCCTAAGGATTTCCCTGTAAAATTTGTGATATAAATGTGATGTATTTAGCCTGATGATGAATCACTGAAAACGAGCTTGTTCGCTACACATTATTTGTTATTTTTCGCATCAACCAACGACCACCGTCGTTTGCCAACTCACCCACTCCCATTTTCAGAAACCTGGATGTCTGTGGCCTTCTACCTTTCCTTTTCTTTAGCTTTGTTGGTGTACTGTATGTGAATGTTTTGTCTGTTTTCTTCCAGTCCAACCTTGCATTTTGTTTTTCCTCCATATCCTCTCTAGAGTGCACTAACATATACTCCTATACTGGAATATTTCTTACATTAAATTTTCAATATTTTCCTTCCTAGTCTCTCTTAATTTCTTGAGAGACAGAGGTTTCAGTTTCGAAGCCTATGAATTAGCTAACCACCATTAGCCGGCTGCACACGAAGGTCTCACTCACACACCTGGTCTTATTCCTTCGAGTTTACACCGGAATACGTGGTATGTGAGTGAGACCACAAGCGGTGCAGCGCATGCCACTTGTGATGGTTAGATGCGGGCGTCCTTTAACATCGGTCACTATGACAGGATAGGTCAAAACACATGACGCTAACCATTTACGAATATATGACCTCTGGACAAAGGATAAACTGAGCATGCAAAACAGTACGATTTGAGTCCAGGTGGATTGCTCCAAAAGTGCACGACAGTCCTTAACAGAGTGGCGCCACCTGTAACTGACTGCTATATGATCCAACTGTGTCCACGGCTGAGAAGCACACGGAGGTCTCCATGTAACGCAACGCCCCTTCCCGTGTTGAAAGGCGGCGCTTGATATGATGCTTGATAAGATGCGCACAACCACAGCATTCCTTTGCCCAGACATCAGGGGCTCAACACAAACCTACTAATCCAAACACCGGATTCACTCTCTCGGCTATTGCTGGAAAGATAGAGGATAGTCTGAGGTCATTTGGAGTAATCATTTCAAGGTTCCTTCCACGAGCAGTGGCACTCGGTTTTTTATCGCCAAGATGGCACTCAGCGCACCCAGAATGTTGCAGTTGCACAACTACATATTTAGTCGTACGAAACAGAAGTTAGCCGGCTGAATCCCAGCAAAACGTTTATAACACTGCAGCACCTATGCAACATCAGCAAACTCTTTAAGCTGATCCGTGCCACTGGTCCCAGGCGACCGTCTGTCAGTGAAGCTATCAGCGAGGCAGATGGTACACTAGTCTGTAATAAGTCCAGAAGGTTAGAGCGTTGGGCAGAACACTTTGAGGGTCAATTTAGCTGGCCTCCTGCTTCTACTGTGTTGCCGCCACAAACTTGTGATGTAGCACCCTGGTCGGTAGATTTGGAACCACCCACTGAGACTGAGGTTCGCAATTGCCTTTCGGCTCTCAATCGTAACAGGACCTTCGCCTTTGGGGACGGATTAATTCGAAGCCCATTGTGGAATCAAAGCATGCGGCAATCATATCGTGCCTCGTTAGCGATTATGGTTGAACCGCGTCATGCCAGGTCCAAGGCGACGGCCTCTATTGCACCGTCTGTTTAATGTGAACAAGGTAAGCGGGGAAAACGTCGTGGTTGACTGAGATGGCTTGTTTCTTGGATGCGCACTACCTCGAAGAGGTGATCAGACCGATTGATGAATTTGTATACTTCTAATAAAGGTCATCACTTGGTTGTCACCCTTCAACTGCCTTTACATATTTAGAGAGAACAGGCAGGCGGGCCCGGATGTAAAGAAATCACTCTTTGTTACATCATAACACTATCACTTGTTAGGCGAACCTTCGAGCTAGAAGCCTTGATCAAGGTTGAAATAGTTTCAGTTTTTTTGATCACATTTGTACCTGAGAATGTTGATTCCATCGGTTCGCGATGGAATATTCATCGAAAGTAATAGAAAACGGCGCTCACGTTTTGCATTCTCAAAAAACCCACTAATCAAAAAATGAGTAACGGCACCGAACACCAAATCGCCTAATCCGACTTGATTGAACGAGAACAAAACCAGCGGACAAATCTCAACCAGTTAATTCACGTCAGCACGTTGGAAGCAGGACGTTGAGTGTTCTGACTGCAATTTGACAGCTACATCCGACCTTTCGGCTGGCGAAGACGGATCACTTGCTTCAACTGTTTAGACTCATGTTCTGTAAGCAGCTGGTCTGGCACTCGATCAGTGCCAGTAACTGTTTCTTCAAAAAGGAACTGCATAAATCGAATAAACTTGTAAACTACATGCTCGATAAGAATGATCAAAAGCTGTCTGCCACTGTGACTTTATGAACTCAAATTTGTCTTAAATGGATCTTAGGTAAGATTGAGTAGCTTGAATTTTTCCATCAGTGGTTTGGTACACCGAAGAAAGTTGGAAATCTTCACACGGCTGGCTTAATCGGCTGTAAGTAATAGAACTATGTTTTAGATAAGAATACTTTTATTAAAATACAACTGTAATACAGTGTCAATGCTCATCGGCGGTCTTGGTGGATCCCAGCGAGAAATCGTTAGGAGACGAATTAATCGGAACAACTCTAATCAGGTCATCGGTGACGGCTGACGAAATCATCAACAAAGCACTGGCGTGCAGGTCGAACCAACCAGGAGGAGGCGTAAAGGTGAGCGTGGGTGTCGCGCTAGCCCGATGGACCAATCAGAGCGCAACGGCTATGGAATTGGCCCTACTTGGCCACTTAATCGCGAAGTGGCCTAAACAAGCGAACAGTGGTTCAACGCGTAAATGGCCATATTTGGCAACTATTTCATGCTATATATTTACATGCATTTCATTCATTTGTCGAACTTGAAGTAGGCAATACAGCGTGTTTTTCCGCAGTCGTGTTCTTCCTGAGTCCGCGCAAGTAGACTGGGTGAAACGGCATAGCAGGGATCCAGGATAGCATTCAAATCGTAATAGAACAGTTGGCAGAGGAAAGGCGCGTTATAACAGAAATCCTGCTTGGGCAGTCAATCGGCTGGATCATTTGGTGGATTCCACATGACACAGTTGGTTGGGTGGGTAACTAGGTCAAAATGTGATAAGAATAGTTGTTCACGTCAGGTGTTTACCTAACGTTATCCTGGGGGCAGCAACACCGCAGGTTCTTATAAATTCTGGTGAGTCAAACTTTAAATTATTATTCAGCTTATTTTAGCGGCCATCCAAACATACTGCATCCTAGTTGAATAAGTTTTGATGACACTCGAGTCAGCCCTTGAAGGTGGTTCACCTGCCTCGTTTCTAGTTATTGAAACCATGAGCGAGACTGATGAAAACTTTGACAGCGGCTAGGCTGCAGAATGGACTCAGATAATTTTACGACTTCATATTATTGACATACCTAACTTAGGATGGGGTGGGTAACCGATAACAGGATCAAACACATGAAGATAGCAGCCAATAAGTTGGGCAATGTACGTCGTATCCGTCGGATATCCTTTAAGCAAACTGGTTTCCGGCTGATGACCAATAGAGTGCAGTGACATGATAGTTACTAGTTTGTGCCTTCAAAGTAATAATGGTGAAAACCGCAAAGAAAATGCTTCTTCGTAGATGTAACCATCCATGCACTAACAAGCACGGTTTCCAGTTGCACGAAAGATATCGTGTGGTTAAACCCTACTTACTTCGTACAACAGCAGGTACTGTAAATAAGATTTTTCTATAGTTTAAGCATTGGGTTTATATGAGTTAAGTCACACTCCTTCATTTTTATCTCCAAACTATGGGTTTTTCCAATAACATGACAAACCATTGCGGATTTATTCCTGCCGATGTACAGGAAAGAGCAGTGGCAAGATCACTGATTAACTCAAGGCTAGTTTGATTGTATGAAAATCCAAATGACGCTGATTGAAATTACCCACTGTGCTCTGTACCGCCCATCAAATTGGTAAGATTAAAAAGTTCTGAGTTAGCGAACTGCCGACCGAAAAGTAAGGGAATCGGGAATCACCAACAGGGGTGTAAGTAATTTTTACAGGAAAACACTTTCAAACAAATGGAGTAGTTACCTAGTGCATAGCTTACTGGTTTATATTTCAAGCAGTACCAAGTTACGTTTGAGTAAACAGTGTTTTGGAACACGGATCATGAGGATTTTTTAATCTGTGCAAAAGAACTGGCATTCCAGAGGTCATGAACACCAGCCAAAATCAAGCAAACTATAACTACTGGCTTAGAAAACAACAAATCAGCTGTTTTCACAATATTTATAGAGTGTAAGGCAGGTCAATCAAAGTACTGAGGGAGGTCGTAAATAATGGAATAAGATGTGAACTTCAATGTTATTTTGATTTGTTCAAAAGCCCACAGTCTTCGAATCCAGGGAACAAAACTAGAGTTCACTGTTTAGTTTCGGAGAGAGCTGGCTGCAAAGTCAATCTGAACACGAAAGCCGCTTATTGTGTTAAATAAAGCACCTGACAAACTATGAAACTGCGGTGACGACAGGCTACTGGCTACCAGTTTGAGTACGAAAGCATGTCATAAACATGTGTCCGTCGGCTAGAACGACACAACTACAACCAATCCGGAGTGTCCTACTTGTCTTGCTGTCATTGATCCGATAATTGAAACAGTTGGTTCCCTTGAACAGTTTGAACAAAGCAGTTAGAACACGAAAACTGGTAGATGCAAGCATTTCGTATTGACTCGTCAGTACCAAATTTACAATAACACGGGTGCGTTTTTTTATAGCAAACAACTAGAGGGGTGGATAATCAATAAGCGTGTTAGGATAGGTCATTAAGTCCAGGGAAGGGTCAAATTCACGAACAGTTGTTTCTGAACACAGAGAGCTGGCTTGAGTCGGTTGATTGCGACTGCTTCGGCAAACCGTAAGAATCTTGGGTTAGAATGACGTAACAGGACTCTGAATGCACAAGATGGATCGATAACGTGACCAGTGATCAGGACGTGTCTGGCGATTGAGGAAACTGGCTGTTTACGTGTTTCAGCAACATTGCCGTTCTCCGATAACACGGACTTCTGAACCCATTTAGGTAAATGTTCCTTCATTCTGGAGCTCAAGCACCTCTCGGTTCTGCCTATGTAACTTTCTCCGCAGTTACATACAAATTGATAAATACAATGTGAAGTGGCACCGATAGGGCTGACTGAAGGCACCGGTAACTTCTGAGTCCGAGCAATTACGCGGAGTTCAGCTGCATTGAAAGTTCGCTTAATTGAATTTCTCAACCGTTGTGTTGTTTGGTGCATGATATAATCACCCTTAAAAGGCAGCTCTATGTAGACTTCTTTTTCTCTACAGTGACCACCTCTTCAGATGGTACTTTTTGTTTACTGTGCCTATCTATGAACCTTCTGGGGTAACCATTTGACTGTAGGAACAGAAGTAATCAGGTCTAGCTCTTCCGCAAGACTGTCGTGCGTACAGATTCGCCTTGCCCGTGTAAACAGCGTATTTACTAATGTTCGTTTATGTTGGACCGGTGTAAAGCTACTGAAGTTTAAGTATTGGCCTGACCACGTAGATTTCCTATAGACAGTTCTTTTAATCGAGCCATCTTCTCGACGACTTATGAGTATATCTAGAAACGGCAAACAGTTGTTGACCTCAAATTCACAAGTAACCTCCAAGTTAAGGTGACAACCATTTAGACGTTGCATCAGGTTGTCTATCACCTGTTTAGATCTACTGAATATTAATGTGTCATCGACGTACCGCTTGTAATTTGACAATTTTCC
>LOND01001394.1:12184-25982 GCA_014220965.1 Paragonimus kellicotti | reverse complement strand
AAACTAGCTTGACAACGTCTCGAACCAACAGAAGCCTGAAAAAAGTTGGAAACAAGGGATCGGAAGAGCGATCAATAACCGAAAGATGTTGGTCACTAAATAAGTTCAGTCTAAGTTGGGTTACGTTGAGTCCTTATGTTGCGTAAACACAGACGCAGCTGGTTCGTGAACAAACGAAATCCTGTGGATGTTTCCCGAAGGACTATACACACTATGTTCAAAATGAGGGATAAACTAAGACGAAAAGCCAGCATACGTTACTTCCACTTTATCCGGATAGGGGTGAAATGCTGGTTGGCTCATTTAGATTTGAGTATATGAGAAATACCATGTGCAACAATACTCTTGATTGATATTACCAAGTAGATGCACATAAGGAAGCGAATTAGCCGATTTGTAGTTAAGGAAAATTTCACCGCTCAACGAATGCAGCTACACAACGGAAATTTGAACAAAGCAGTTGGAACACGCGATGTGGTAGATGTAAACATTTCGTAATGACCCATCAGTACCAAATTTACAATGACGTTAATCGCTTTTCATACCAAACAATTAGCATGGGGTGGATAGTCAGTCGGTGAGTTAGGACATTTTCAAAAGAGACGTCGTCACGGATTATTGCAGAAGACCATTTAGGTGAAGTCAAGGAGACGATAAGCAATCTTATCAACGCGAAACGACCGATGATTACGATTAGCTGCCAATGTAACAAGGTACATTTCAGAGCTCAGATCGACAGGGACACGAATATCTCAACAAAAATTATGCAAATAGTGCTAAAGAAAACTTCACGGTTGAAATATGAGAACAACTTCGTTTCGCCGAGTCAGTGACAGATATAGTAGTGCCTAGTATAGGCTAAAAGTCATGCTCCTTAGACTGGTTGACGACGCTTCATTCACTTCGGTCATAAGAGAAGTAAACGAGAGAAGCCTCGTGCGATCGTTGGAAGAAAGAAATTTGTTTCATTCGACAAGCTAACATCAGGTACTTGGAAAGTGTATGGGTGGCAATTTCAGTTTGCAATCCAGAATATGACTTAGTCAGACGCTGCAACACCTTACGATGTAATTCATCTTCGCAATGTAGTATGAGGCTGTAGTTTTTGAACAGAACAACGACCTAATTCATGCGTCGTGTATCACCGGTCCAAAAATCCAAATCATTTTCAAAAATACATTCAACTCCCTCAATATCCCAGAGCGATTACAGTAAACCGTTTTTGGATCCAGTAACGGCTACCTCAAAAACACAAGTTCATCGAAGTAATATGCGAAGGTTGAAACTAAACCGACCTGAGGGATCTGCCTCAAAGTGTCATCTAAATTAAGGATGTGTAAACTATTCAACCCAGAAGAGTGACGTTACATCTACGGGGATAAACGGTAGCCCGAGCCGAAGCACTGGTATGGTTCAAGAGTGAAAATGTATGTAGAGATACATTTAAAAGGTATGCCCGAATAAGTCGACGGCTTTATGCCTAACTAAATAAGTGGGTGGATGTTACATGCGTTTGTTAGACAAATAATTAACTCAAGTTGATGTCAAGGTAAGCGTTTGCAGTAATAAGTGACACACAAGTAAGTCAGTCAGGTGACGGCTTGTTTCTGCTTGCAGCGTGCGTAACGGGAAATTGATCATCACCTTTTTTGTGCATGTAGCGTAATTGGCTCTAGCTGTCGTTTACTCAACAAGGTTATGTCATGCAACACTAAACGATCCGTTTAAACACACTTCAGGAGTATCCGTGAGGCATATTTGCAAGTTTGAGAAAGCCTATTAGAAGTGCGTAAATTATCCTGCACAATAAAATTTCGTTCCTACTTCGTCCGTTACAATTATCTTGTTCGATCACGTCTGATACAGTTGATCGGCCGACGAAACTAGAAGTGATATGACGTAACTATGGCAACGAGGAACAGTGACACATGAACGGAGGAAATAACAAAACCAATCCTCGGTAACAAGCAATGCAAAATCCGTCCCGGTGAACACGTTATTTTGTTAAATGGATAAGAAAAATACGAAAAAACAATGAATGCGAAGAACAACAGTCATGCCCCTGATAGATCAACCGGAGCCTGGTCGCCAGTCACATTTGTTCACATACAACGAGATCCAACTGATGCGCCGGATAAAAGTTGACTTTTCTCAAGTCAACTGAGGGATTCATTGTTTTGAGAGTCAACACAGCGACTCAACATACTTAACTGCATACAGACATGTGTTCACAGCGATGAGAGAGAACAGGTGTACACATGAACCGGACACCGTTGAGTTGTATGTACAAAAAATATTGATTATCCAAACTGTACAATAGCAGTCATGGTAGTTAGTCCGCTTTCAACTCAATCTCTTTTGATTCCCACATGCTAGTGGCCACCGCGTGTTGCTGTTTTACCAGAGCTCTCAAATAGTCGCGGGCTAAAAACAGATTATCTTCGCTGAAGCGTTTCCGGGCATCTGTATTCGCGTGGATCAATTTGTCGTGAGTTTGATAGATTCGATCCATTTCACGTTTGACTTGGTTCAACATTTCGTGACCTACAGAAAGACAAGAGAATCAAATGAAAAAACACGGCGACGAATCGACAAAAATACAAGTATCTCAAGAAAATGTATTAATATTCTAAAGCTTGATGGTCCATGGCACAGGTCACCGAAGAGTGATCTCCAGTGATAAGTTTTGACAGGACAGGGCAGAACCCCGTATGACGAAGGAAGTAGGACCAGAAAAATAAAAAGTTCGGGAGGTTAATTAGCTGTAACGAATGTTTGCTAAGTGCCTAACTCATTTTTAGGTCTTTGTCATATACTACGATTTTAGTATAACGTACGCATATGCCATTTCTCCTTTGTAAGATTCGTAGAGGAAAACCCGTGAAACATACACTTTATCCAGAAACAACTCCAGTGCATGTGCATCTAAACACGTGTAATTAAACCAAGAACGATAATTATCTGTTAACATGCACGTGGCTGAACAAGTTCAGCCTGCATTTCGTCGAAGAGGAGTCTATCTCGCACTCCAAACAGAATAAGCCAACGGTTTTCGTGTAGCCCTGTTCACCATTACCGTCAGGTATGGGTGTATCAATGTCCGAAATAATTGGCATAGCAAGCTACAATTTTTTACAACTAATCCCATGAGTCACTTAATCGCTCCGTGCATGCACTCACAAAACCACATGCATCATACTGTTCAACCATTCCTGTAACTGGGGTTATACGACAGCCTACTTTTTATTCACGATGAAGTCACAGTAGAAGCACCTCGATGAATGGCCTTTTCAGCCCTTGGCATGGGATATTATCATCAAATCTCACTAGATTAACTGGGCGCGACTGAACAGTGTCAGCCTTGCGACAGTTCTGAACAAAGATCGCAGTTAATACCACCACATGTTGGCTCGGCACAATTATTATCAGCCCTTCGTAAACACAGTTCATCTTCGATTGGTCAAACAGGCCGAGGAGAGCAGGCGAACGACGATGAGGCCAGATTGTGAGCTATGATTCATTATGTACAGTATGCTGTGGTTCACGCAAATGCGTTCGTTATAGTGGGACTTTCGCCAGAACGGCGATAGTTGTAATGAGTCTAAAAGCCCATTCTACATAAACGTTAGGAAGATCACAACCTTTCATTACATAGACAGCAAAAACTGGTCACCTTGCCTATTGTTTCAAAACCGAAATTAATATTAAAAAGTGTTGTCACTGACGACCGAAACACCAGTTGCTTTGTTCACAACGATGAAAGTAAACCTCTACTCACATTTACCAAGTTAATTGTATTAAAAACGGGCTAACGTATCAATACTCCTTGACGCACTTACTAAAACGCAACAGAACTGCTCGCCACAAAGTGAAAATTGTCGAATACACTAAACAAGAACAACAGTAACAACTCAGAGACATCCGCACAACTCACAGAAAGACACCCGAACTTATGATCACGATAAAAAAAACCGCATATTAAGTTTCGCACATAAAACAAGTATAACCGCCTTTATCGTCGCAGTTTTCAATTTAGTATTTTACTGTTCTGTTACAGACGGTAGTATTGGGTTGCAAAAGAAGGCATAACATCCTATGGCAAATGATATTTTCCACATAACTGATCGGTCGTCACTAAAAGGAAAAGTTTCTTCTTTGTAACAAATCTGTTCACTGACTGAATATCCACTTACTCACCGGTGGATGAAGTAATGTGTAATTGCTATTAACGCTTACTGCTCGATACCAATGGATTGCGTGACCTTTGCTGAACACCACCTATTCATCCAGTCACCATTTCACTCGACTCAGCAGAATTTCACACAGCTCATCGTGACAACCGTCAAGAACACCAGGTTGGAAGGCGGACTTGTGAGCCACAATTTCACCGCAAGGGACAATATGGAAAAGTATGACCCAGAAACTCAGGGGCGAACGACCCAATGGTCGCATGGGCATTTCCACAATGCAAGTTGCCGAATCAGTCTACACATCAACAGCTGGCTGACCAACTACAAGGAATGGGTTGCTCTTCTCGGATTAGAGATCTAGAACTGTTTCCTTTTATATGTCAGTTAATGGCAAGCTAATCGATGCTGTCTGACCCTCACTATGTGTTTTGGTCACGACGGCGCATTTAGTTGCATGGTCTGTGCGTACTAAACAGTGGAAAGCGTTCAGTCTATGTTTTACCTGAGAGTATATATTGTACATAAACAATAGTATTTTGTTTGACAAACAGCATGTCCACGGTTGTAGGAAGCATCAGGTCAACCAGGGTTCCAAAAAGAATGTTTTAGTAGTGAAGATTCCCACGATTACTCTGAACATTGATCTCTGCGTTTTCGAGGAGAATTAGGACGAGTTTAGGCCAGACCGCCACAGACGTTAATGAACGCGTGTTCATTCCATAGGAAATCCCGCTGAACCAATTGAACCCTGTTGTCTAGCACAGCAAGCTAGCGAGTCAGTTATCTGGGGAATCATTCAGGTTAACCCGCGTACAAAGGCATATTTAAAGAGTTCTACGATACTTGACTACTCGCACGTTCAACCAAGAGACAACTACCTACTTTTAGATAATTTGTACGGACAACATATAAAAGTAAGGTAACAATTTGAATGGTATTTTGTTTGTAAATTCAAAAATATGAAATGTAGGCAATAATCCGCAAGCAAACGGGTACTGGACTTGAACGATGACAGTTATTTCGAATTTTACTTCAGTGGAGCAGCAGGCTCCATATGTGCTGGCTCGAGGACCAGTTAAATTAAAAAGGTCAGGGCGAATGAGACAGTAGTTCACCACTTAAACTGGAGTGCGCTTTCCAACGTGCCCACATCAACGGATGTCATCCGTAAGACTTTCCGACATGCCATTCAAACCGCTAACCTTCACTTATTGTTGACCACTCACTCAGCACGTCCATGTGTCGTAATTAGATTTCTGAACGATTAAGTATCACGTGATCAACTGTCAGTACACCTCCAGAAGTGTTGACTACTTCTAATAAATGTCTAAGACAGTAATGCGCATGTTGACAAAAGGAATGTCTTCTATGGAGCTGCTTTGAAACTCATGAGACGAACTCGAAGTTCATGTCTGGGGTGCCAATAAGCTATAAAAACGTTACACTGTCTACATCATCTTGTTTCCGGAAACAAGGGACAGCGTGACGCGCTGGATTTTCCTACGGAGGGCATAATAGCAATGCTGATCGATCGTGTGCATTCGAAGAACGTTACCTACTGATTTAGAACTAGGACACAACTAAAGCCACACTGCTGCTCAGTTCTTTTCATTTTGTTCATCACTCGAAGGTCATAATAAACCGACAATTCAACTAAGAGGCAATGAAAAATATTTATCACATCACATTAATGGTTAAACTTCACAAATCACATTAATCACGAGAGCCATAAGAAGACCAAGAAATGTCAACGGCTATGATCCTGTTGCACTGAGGCTGCAACAAAAATGAACTGTCAATACAGTGAAAATTATGATTGGTTTTGACTAACAGCTAATTAAAGCGCTGTTTATGAAAAAAGTTGGATGAAAAGCGAGATTATTTGGAGGCAAGCTTAAAAAGTGGAGACACTTGATAGGGAGCACTTGAGCGTTAGTCTTGTGCTAAACAAGCAATAATGGGAACATAAGAGAAAGCGCCGAAGGATTTACGACCCACCATAACGATAAATGGATTGAGAACACAACGTTATGAGCAAGTTGTAATACTCTACGTTTCAACCACCTCGGGTGGCCTTCCTCAGGAGTGTTGTAATCGAAATCACATTAACATAACGTTGTGTTATTCTCAATCCATTTATCAATAACATGTTAAACACGACGCCCAAACTGTTTGACTTCATTCGTACTAAATTTGGTGCGGATATCTTACCACCATAACGACTTTTACGTGATGGGATGAACACTGAGGAACAGTTCGGCAGACCATAAATACTTTAAACAGTTAGTGATGGAATCTGGTTACAAAATTTCTGAAATCTCTAGTCAAAACAAAAAATTATTTCAAAACAAAAATCACTGAGACGTAAAAATCCTTTAGCCCGAGGACTCTTTCAAGGATGGCGGTAATAGGAATGGCAAGTCTTCTTTATCTCAAACGATGTTGTCTTAGTAACAACCATTCCCATGGGAAAAAATATCAGCAACTACAAATATATTAGACCCAGACCTGTAGCTGTTTTACATTATAAATGATCTTGCGATGCGACGTCCTTTGAAGATAGAAGGCCACGTACAACGGGTATAAGCAGGCTTTTGGCACGTTTTAATCTACATGGATTATAGTTTTACCTAATTTCAACGTCAATGATTTGCTTTACATACCTCGGAAAGGTAAATTTTAGCTGGCAATGACATCACATGTCCCACAATGATGAAAAATTGTACGTTGTAGAAGTTGAATAAAAAGAGAGAATCTCATGAGCGTAGTTAGCAATTTACAATCAGATTAATAAAGTGGTTTATGTGGTTCTACACTCAGTTTCTCAATGTGCTCTAGGGAAACGAATTAGGAGTTAACTGGAATGTTGACCAAGTAGGAGTCACTGTAGAACTATACGCCTGGATGCAAGCACAGAAGAGTTTGTGTGGACCGCGTTATCTGAATGGATAACGACTTGAGAAGATCTGGGAACGGATGATAACTACTATCCAGAAGGATTCTGCTAACAAGCCTTCTTACGCATTTTCAAATATGATTCAAAAATGACACTGAAAAAGAATGAGTATACAATGCCGCCACTTTGGACCAGAAATAGTATGGATAAATTTAAAAGCTTGAAATCTTCTTCCATAAGATCAAAAAAAGACAAAAGAATAATATAACCGATGAAGACTTATGTAGGCTCAGCAACCATTGAAAGATGACGAGGGGTGGGAAATGGTTTCTAATGAGTCGGAGAAAAAAAGCACAGCTCTTGGCTTTGACTAGAACATTGCTGATATGGAGGGGGCTAGTGCGTAGTGCGGCATGAAACTATTCCTAAGTACTTAAATGGCGACCATGTGGGAATGGACACACGTTGAATAGATGACTCCGCGTGTTGCTTCATGAAAGGTTAATGGAGAATACCACTGACAAACGAAAACAAAACGCATGTTGGATCATCGATAAACCGCACGGTTCAAATAACATTAATATATAACACAACTCACCTTGCTGAATAAGCCCTTCACGCGTCTCACGCGTGACGACTGTTCGCAACCGAACAGTGAAAGCCGACGGTCCAGCAGAGTGTAGCTGGGTACCACCGGTTCCACCTTTAGTAGATTCAAGAAACTGGGATACCGCTTTGCGTGCACCCGACATCAAGTCAGGACGTCCTGCTAGGTCGATGAGCAGCGTCTGCTCACCAGCAGTTGACGCTGAACCCGTGGAAGATCTCGACTGTTGTTGAATAACAAATTGGCAATCTGACCAAGTTTGATATGAGCTTCAGGGATCTGCACAACAGTGAGATAGTGGGAAAAATTGTGTACACAGAAATGAAAAATGAGCGTCAGCATCTTCAAGAAATCAGTTAACGAAAGAAGATGAGAATCAGGATGCAGAACACATCAGTATAAGTTTGCGTCATTATCGGGACTGATTGAAATGCTACAGCCGTGAGTATGACAATTGGGAGTTGTTGGCGTTAAGCTGCTCCAGGTTTAGAAGTGAGAAGCTGCCGAAGATTTATCAGGTGTCAGTTACCAAGACGTCCAAGCAACCAAGAAACCAACCACAAAAGATTGTAGCTGAAAGACTAGATTCCGATCATAACCGGTACGAAATCAACGTCGTACGGAGCAACACGTTCACAATACAAGTACGAGGATCGGGGCTGAAACTCAGGTCCGGACGAGGAGATGAATTACCGGCGAGCTTTTGAAAAGGCGTGAACCGAATGATATGAATTCTTTTGAAGTCGGTTAGTTCAGAATTGTGGAAGTTGCGCACAAATATGAGTGGTGCCCCAGTTGAACAAAATAAAACCTTTGAATACTCGTTTGCAAGTCAAAGCGTGAGTCTTTTTTGTGAAGCACAGATTGAAACCCCTGAAGTAACGGCAAGAAACACATTATACTCATATTGTTTGCTTTACTCCATAGCATAAAAGAACCCTCAATCGCTAAAACAGGACTCACAAAAGCTACGGTGATCCTTTCTCTAAAGACGCTCGTTACCACGAAGAGCAAAAGATGGTTTTTAAAGGAACTCCCTGACAGAGGCAATTTCAATTCGAAGCGAGGATGTTAAAATAACATCTCAGGATAAAACCGGGACAACCAAATTTAGCTAGCAACGTAAATAAGGACAACCGTTGAGCGTCGAAAATATTGGCAGATTTGGTAGCACTGGTCAATGGTTTAGATGCTCCGTTATGGTAGAGTTCGCTATTTAGACGAACATTTCCTCACCAAACGAGGTGGTATGTGTGCGCAAAGAATTTGACAGATAGGTTCGATATTGGCCACTCGCAGCTTGAAACCGTCTAAGAACTAGATGCAGATAATCGCCACAATATTCTTCACAATAGAAAACCCATTTCAAAGATAATGGATGTTTTCTTCAGTATCAAAAGATCATTTTTTTAGGGCAGAGAGCATTTTAATTCAACAAATCAAACCGATCTGAGTGAGACAATGGGTAACACAACGTTACTTTGTCAAGATTGCTAAAGTCATGCAATCGTAAAAGATACTGGGATCTCAATGAGACCGTCCTATGTTTATTGAATTGCTACATACCCATAAAATGAAGTGACCCTGGCTTGAAATTTGTGAGGATTGCGCAATCGCTATGAAGTAATGAGGATGAAAGGTTAAAACGATAATAGCTACATATCGTTCGAACAAAAACTAGGGAAAAGTGATCTGCCCTATGTCATTCAATAATTGCTGTAGTGTGACGGTGTGGTTAGACGAGAGTTGCGATAAGGCCAAGGTTTCCAGGTCTAGAGAAGGACTAAGTAACGATTATTCGAACTCAGGAACTCAGGACGACGATAACCATAGTATGACCACTGTTTGATCTCATTACAAGTTGGGAGAAATATGAGGAAGAAAATGATATTTTAATCACATTTTATTTCAAAATCCTCTATAAATTGGCGAACCGTAGTTTGTTTATATTTGTTTTCGGGTGGAAGTGTCCTTACTTCATATTAAGATTGTCACTAGAGTCAATAAGTCTAGGTGCCCATGTATGAAAACAAAATCTCCGGTATCTCTTGCACATTCATACTGGTAATGAGACCATGCCTGAAGAGTAATACTTAAATGCAGTAGCGGCCCGTCGACAGACACTGGTTAGGTGTGATTTATGGAACAAAGATTAGTAATGAATAAACCTCACAGTAGAGCCCTTAGCCCGGCATGGATCGGGTGTCGGTTCATTAGAGAAAAATAAAGATTGCAGAATAGATATACGGACCCCGTTATCCGTCTCGAGATCAATACGTCATCGACTGGTGTTTGGTGCAACAAGACTTTCATACTGTTTCTTCCAGAAAAGAACTGGGTCCATTTCCGATTCATGACAGTGTTTCCTGTAGGGCTCTGGGAGACTTGCTTATTGAAAACGGGTGCCCAGTACAAACAGTTATGTACCTGACAAAGGCGTCTATTGGATGGCAGTGCTTCTTCCTCCGGGAGACACTGCATCAACAGGCGGTTTCGACAATATGTGAGCATATCGCACATTAAATTGAGAAGGATCTGTGACCAGGAAAGGTGTAAGATGAAAAGGAATACAGGCGCAATTTCAATATAAACAAAACGATATAGATTCATCCGATACCTCCCAGGTACAGCATTCGCTGTCCAAAGTCCATTACCAATGCGTGCAACTGGTCGAACACGTCACTTTTAGTGACACCGCATGAAAAGAATGTGGGAAATCGAAATTGCGGGTAATGACGCCTGATCAAATGAAACACCCGTTTTTCTTTTGTAGTCCATACTCAACCCAAAACGTTGACCTCAGACAGTACCTGTAAAGTAAGAATTGTCAGGATACCGATACCAATTCAAAAACAACCACACAAAATCAACTTGAAACACGACACAACAACGATGAAACGATTCAGACGTATTCAAGCGTCACATACACATAAACAGTTATAATTTTAATAATCATACCACAATGCAACTGCTAATATACAACAGACATCTTTGAGCACATGGAGGCTAGATACTGTCAGACCGCCTAAACCTAAATAAACACTCTGACACAACTTCACCGTCTCCCATAATTCCGACAGCGAAATCCAATGACTCAAACCATAGAATGTGAACTGTGCATTTTGGACGCACACGCGCTCATGCAGTGTGCTTATACGAAAACAAGCGGCTCAAGGTAAACTGATAAATGGAGATTAGGGACATAACCAAACAAATGCCTGCTCGGAAGAACGTTAAACCATTACGCGTAGACCTCCCAAATCATGACGGCAGAATGGCAGCTTCCGACCAATCACACATACAAAAACACAAACACACACACAAAATACCACGTTAGAGTAAATACGGACCGATAGGTCTTTCCGTAACACTCGGAAGCAACATTTGACATCATGTCAAAATCAAAACCAAATTTAGAACATAACATCAGAAACTGTAACGCGAAGCCACAAAATTACTACGGCCCATCAAGAACGACTTTGGTATGTATCAAGATTAGTCGAAAAAACAACTGAATGAGATTTGGTTGGCTTGAACTCTACAAGCTGACGGGTACACAGCTGAATAAAATCTGCAAGGAGATTCAAGTTCAAACGGTGTACAATCAATACACGAAAATCAAAACTAGTCACGCAGATCAGTGAATATCCCAAATATCCCAATAAGGGTTGCGAGCATCATGTGGTTAAAGTTTGATCGGATTTGAAGTGGATTTGGGAAAGGCAGCCAAGAAGGATGAAGAGTTCGTACGAACTGCCGCTGCGTACAAAGGCATAGATCATTAAATCCGATCGATTTGAAATGGGCTTAGCGGACATTGGAGAAGATACGGAAAGCTCCGTGTGGGTTTATCTGATCAGTGTTAATCATATAAAAACGGGGCACGCATGGAATGGGCTTTACTGAGCCACTGCGAATCCACTTCGGCAGGTGCTCATGATAATGTACAGATTACCTATATTAGTTTAGACTCATACAAACACATCAGTACATAGACTTGAAGTGCTCTCAATAAATGTAGAACCGTCACAACGAGACGGCTTGCGCATCTCGATGACCTATTGGGCTAAACTGGACGGTGTGGCCACCACACCGACAGTCACTCATACCAGGCAGGCCAATGGGTAGAGGTCTGACAAACCAGTCTCCTGGTCCTCCAGGTTGGGGGTTGGAAGAAGGTTGGCATCTTTTTCCGGAAAAAGTACCAGTTCTGGTACATTGCCACCCAACCGCTGCCTTGCGGTACAGGCTTTTGAGCCAAAGGCTTTGGTTGAGAACCCTAATCGTTCTCCTGTCTAGGTCTGTCAGTATCTCAGCCCACAATACAACCATGAATATTCACAACACCAGTAATTCCATACTGCATCGGCCGTCTCGCAGTATAAACCGGGTCGCCCTATCTGCTGCATACAGCAGGGTGGATAGGCGAAACATGCTACTGCTGACCCCTCCCCCACTGTCCTATCAAATTTAGCTCTCAGGCCCCTCCCGACCTCCATTTCTGATAATTACTCTACAGGTCCCACAACAGATGTAGCTAACTGTAGTAACACTGAGCCGGTAAGTTCCGTCTCTTGCCATTCAGCTTCAGGCCTCCCTCGTCCCTTGCTTAGACCTAGAATGCGAATTAATATAGGTGCCTTCAACGTTCGCACGCTAAAACAGATAGGTCAGCAGGCCGCTCTCGCACGAACGTTAGACTCGTTGCATGTCGATGTCTGCTGTATCTCGGAGACTAGAATCCAGGACAGTAGTCAACGTATGGAACTAACAGCACCCGCATTGTCTACCCGATACTGGTTATACACTTCGGGTGACTCCACAGCCGCCGTTACAGGTCAGGCTGGAGTAGGTATAGTCCTCAGCACGACGGCCGCAGCCGCATTAGTAGATTGGATTCCTGTTAACAGTAGACTTTGTGCCGTCCGCTTGGCAGGTTCTGTTAAAACCAGCTCTAGACGCAAAACTCAGAAATTTATTCATTGTGTCTGCTTATGCTCCTACTGACTGTAGTGACATCGGCGTCAAGGACGCATTTTACTCGGATCTGGCCACTCTCCTTCGGTCGACACGTGGCTCTGATATAGTCGTTTTGGCGGAGATATGAATGCTGTTTTTAGCCAGCACTAGTTTTAGGCATCGTGCACGTCAATGCTATACTTGGCGCCCGCCTTCTCCGAATCAGGCCTGGTCTCAGATAGACCACATAGCCGTTAGTTATAGGTGGCGGGGTTCCATTCAAGACTGTCGTTCTTATTGGAGCACGTACTTGGATTCAGATCATGCGTTGGTACGTTGTCGTTTTGTTCTTACTTTTGCTGGGCAACGACCCCACCGACAGCAACGATTAGCTGTTGAGAAACTGGCTTTACCATCGGTAAAGCATAATTACCAAACCAGCTTAGAAAGCTGCCTTAGGAGTTCCCACTCCGACTATCCTGCTGGACTCAAATCTCACAGGCCATTCAGAAAGCAGGTACTGTAGCATGCGGCACAGGGGTACATGGGTAAACAAACATTGGATTTCAGAGAAATCCCTGGAGTTGTTAGAAGCCAGACGGAAGGTTCCTTCCTGGTAGTTCACATAACAAGTCTAGAAGAGATATCCGTAGGAAACTGAAACGTAGTCTAAAGGCTGATCGTGAGGCTTGGTTGGCAGAAAAAGTAAGGAAAATGGAAAATGCTTTGCTTCATGGAACATCAGCAAACCCTTTAAGCTGACACGTGTCACTGATCCCAGGCGACCGTCTGTCGATGAAGCTATCAACGAAGCAGACGGAACACTCGTCTATAATAAGTCCACAAGGTTATAGCGGTGGGCAGAACATTTTGAGGGCCAACTTTGCTGGCCTCCTGCTTCCACAGTGTTGCCGCCACAAACTTGTGACGTAGCATCATAGTCAGTGGATTTGGAACCACCCACTGAGACTGAGATTCGCAATTGCATCTCAGCTGTCAATAGTAACAGGACTGCTGGCCCAGAGGATCTCGTGCGGACACTTCAGAGAAGGTGGAAAGGCGTTAGTAGAGGCTTTGAAGCGGTTGTTTCAACTTGGGTGAACAACGGAAACCATCCCTCCATGCTGGGGTCACTCGATAATAGTT
>LOND01001394.1:0-12084 GCA_014220965.1 Paragonimus kellicotti | reverse complement strand
TAATAGTTCTTATATTTTAGAAGGGAGCCCGAGGCTCTTACGAAAACCATAAGGGAATTGGTTTGACGCCAGTCATTTCGAGGATTCTAGCATCAGTTATATTTCGTCGACTCACTGCAGTTCGGGAGGTAAACATTAGGGAAGAACAGGCAGGGTTTCGCCCTGGGCGGGGTTGTATAGATCACATTTTTACTCTTCGTCAAATTCTGGAGCAGCGTCATGTGTACCGCCGGCCAACAATCGCCGTATTCCTCGACTATAAAGGTGCGTTCGATTCGGTGGATCGATCTACACTTTTAGAGTCGCTTAAACGCAGGGGTGTACCGACCAAGTATGTGAACATACTGTCGGCGCTTTATTCCCATACTTCAGCTCAGGTTAGGGTTTACGGTGAACTGTCTGACAGTTTCAGCACCAGGAGCGGCGTACGTCAAGGCTGTCCCCTTTCACCATTTTTGTTCAATTTTGTGACACTCACAAGATGCCGGCGTGGACCTCCTACCTGGTGAAAGACTGACTGATCTTGATTATGCTGACGATAAGGTGTTGCTGTTTGACAACTTTCCAAGCAGCACAAACAACAACGCTATTTCGCGTTCTGCTAAGTACTTCGGAATGCGCTTTGCAGCCTCAAAATGCAAAGTGCTTCTGCAAGATTGTTGTGATTACGTAGATTTAATGTTAGATAATGAAGTCATGGAGGTTGTTGACCGGTTTGTATACCTGGGAAGCTGCATCAGCGGCGGCGGAGGTGTAGGGAATGAAATAGAAGCGCGTATTTCCAAGGCTAGGGCGGTGTTCGCTAATCTGAGACACCTATGGCGACAGAGAGGTATTTCTCTGAAGCTTAAGGGTCGCGTATATCAAACAACAGTGAGGGCTGTATTACTTTACGGCAGCGAAACCTGGCCGCTCAGGGTAGAGGACGTGAACCGTCTTCAGGTATTTGACCACCGATGTCTGCGTTCAATCGCTCGTATCGGGTGGCACCAGCGAGTAAGCAACGAGGAGGTTAGGAAGCGGGTGTTTGGCACTGATTGTCAAGCATCAGTGTGAACCACTGATGTATTGCTGTCTATGATGATGATGATTGTCAAACGAGTTCCCTCGTTCAATCCTTACACTTGACTTGGGTGGTTTGGTCATGTACTAAGGATGCCAGCTAGTCGTTTGCCACACCGAGCACTGTTTGCCGACGCTGCGGCCGACTGGCGCAAGGTGCGAGGTGGACAGATGATGACCTGGCGTAGACAAATGAAATCGTTCACGAAGGGGTTGGTCACTGTAGGATCGGGTTCGTCTCCCGGGCTGGGGCCCTCGCGACTCACAGAGTCGGTGGCTTGAGACGTTAGGTGAGATGGCGGCTAATCGAGCCCGTAAATGTTGTCGTTGTTTGGCCGAGTTGTCTGTGAAGTGAGTGCACTTAATGATGCGGGGCAGTGAAAGCCGTAAGGAAGCTGTCTTGCTGATGACGCCTTACTTTCACTTACAGCTCGGTTGTTTGTTTGCAAGGTGTAGGCACCTTGATGTTGAATATAGACGTAGCTATTTTTAGTAGTTAGGTCCCTTCCCGTCCCCTTCTTTTTTTCTTCCTATACAGGGTTTGCTTTTTCTTCTTCGTGGTTGTGTGGCAGTTAAGCATCAGTGTGAACCACTGACTGTTGTCTATGATGATGATGATGAATATGTAGACTCCACCATACGTAGTCGGAGATATTGCCGAAAACGGGTGAGGCTAGTTAATATAAGCCACAAACACCATATCAGTAAACAGCAGTAGTAGAAGTATTCAACAAACGAAATGACACAAAACAACTATGCAGATCCACTTAACGTTTTGGATGTAACCGTTGACTGGCGTCAGGATATATAATAATTGCCCGGTGACTTATTGGCTAGCTTGCTGAGATCAAATATCTACAGGGTCCGAATTAAACGTAGGTTGTAGCCGATTCTAAGGGATAACGTGCCAACATTAATCGGAAACAACTTCGGTTCAATCGATGAAAACTAAGAGCCGAATGAAGTACGGTCCCGTACAGATAGTAGACACCATATCTACCAACTAAGTGGAGAAAGCCGCAGCGCAGTGCAAACTGAGTCACCAAATCTGCTACACCAACCTCAATGGATGGGCAAAAACGTAATATTGTTGGCCTCTGTCCAGCTATCCTATCCAAGTTAGCTACTAGAACCCTCCTAAGTCTCACTTCCAGTAAGTTCCCTAAAATCCATACAACAGACAACTAATCATGAAGATACCGCCCCTAGAAATCCCATCCCTTACGACTCACTCTCTGGTCCGCATAATCGCCCGCTCGTACCTAGAATTTGGGTTAAAAGGAATGCCTTCTAGGCAAGCCTCAATCAAAACTTCAAACCAGATTACCAGGAGGTTGCAGTTCATCAGACCTGCTGTCGTAGCGAAATGTCAACTGCATACTGGCGGCTCAGCTGCTCGAGAAACATGAAGATCAAGTGCGAAAAAACGTCGCGCGAAACCCTGAAAGAAAGCCAACGTTGAGATGTACAAGCGACAAAAATAGTTTGCTCATGACAAACAACAGGGTTGAACCAGAAGTCTGAAAAGAAAAACGGGTGGAATAACGTTTTAAACATATCGACGACGGTAGTAGAAGAAATGGTCTAATTGCTACTGCATGATGTCCAGTTAGAAAATAAAAACTAAATGGATGACGTCTGCCAACATTTGACTGACACCGACACTGTAATTTCCATTTAGTTACAAAAACAGTTACACAGAACATATGAGCAAGAGTCGATAGAGCGAAAACGTCACCTCACGTTTATAAAAAATGGTGGCACTGTGAAACTGGAAAAAAATATTGGTTATGGTACTTCATAACCATCATTGTCGAATTTGGGCCGTATCCACAGAAAAACTAGTTCGGGCTGTTGTTGATCTTAACAAGAGTTCATCCACTTGCAGAGTAATAAATCCACGGCGAATCAAAGGACAACGGATAAAGGAAAACAACCGATTTTTACGAAGGAGAAAAGATAAGTTTACGGATGCATGCTCACCACTGACTGCGCCACCATACAATGCCAGAGGCTGTTTCCGATCAGTGATATGGATAATCGCGAACTCCCCAACCAACCAGACCGCACTCATCAACCTTGCTCAGCTGAACAGTCACAGCTTTCGCGGCTTGTGACCACATCATCGCTTGGCCACCTTGCGATTTCTTTCAACCATCAGCAGCCACATTGAACAATGCGCGGTACGGCAGACGCATCGTCGGTATACGGAGTATGTGACCGAACCAGTGAAGACCATGCATTTTCACTGTCTCGGTCAGTGGTCGCGAAATTGCATGTCCCACAAATACGCATCGATGAACTGGCGCGTTAGTCACAATGTCAGCACACTTGATACAGGATAATTGGTGGAGACAACAGTGATCAAATACCGAGAGTCTATACCCATCTTCCACACTAATGAGCTACGTCTCTAATCCATACAGCAAAAATGAGCGCGAATGCACACGCTGTAAACCCTTCTCTTGATCGACAAATGAACGTATTTCCGACGTCACAACAGACCGAGGTTGCCGAGTGTACTACGTGCGTTTGCTATTCTCGTGAACACCTCGTCAGCAATACTACGGACTGACGAGATAACACCACCCAGGTAAGTGAAGCAGCGATTGACAGTCTCCAGCGACCTTCCAGTAACAGAAGAAAAACAGAATCAACGTCAATCAAAACACTGTAAAAACACTCTATACTTTAATGGTGCGAAGTGCATACCATATGAAGCCCCACATCATTCAATCGACAAACATGGTCTGCGTTCGTACTGCAGAAGAACTACGTGAAAATATGCCTTCCAATTACTCAACATCAGGCGGCGCGCAACCCGGCGAAAACTCCACTCGGGACTTCCGGGTGCTCCTTTCAGAATATCCTCCATCACCAGATTGAAAAGGAAGGGAGGAAGATAGGAAACCCCCTGTCGAACACCACGTGACGCAGAAACGCTCGAAATAACTTCACACAAATGCCAACTCTGCACGCACAGTAGGCATACAACGACTTCAATAAACAGACATATTTCGCTTGGACTCCCATGCAACGGAGACATCACCAGAGAGCCCATCGGGCAACAAGGAAAAGAAATCCCGATGCTCCGATGACTATCGTTAGGTGAAGATATATCCGATACATCAGCGAACAGGTCAGAAACCCGACCTGACCTTACCTGACATTCGATGTTTCAGCAGCCGACGCATTGTGAGACCCGCGAACATCTTGGATGCGACAGAGATAAGGCCTCCAGGTTTGCACGTAATGTCCTGGCGCCCGTTTCGAAAACGTGAATAACTGTTAGTAAACAATAATCACGAGATAACTCTTCGGTATCCCACATAGGACGAAGGAGTGTGAGCAATCTAGAACAAAATCTCCCAGCATCATTTTTGAAGAGAGCAGGAAAATGGAAGGTCCGTAACTGGAGCTTTATTACACTTCAATTGTTCAAGCTGCAAAGCCACTTTGTTTTTCAACGCAAAATCGTCGGGAACGTCATAACTAACCACACAATCTCCAATATCCACAGCTGAACGACCAGGTTTAGACCAATTAAACTGCTTGCCGAAGTGTTCAATCCATTTGTCAAGTTGCATTGACAAGCTGTAAATTCGTCGACGAACAACAACAATGAAAAACAGTGTCCGACGATCCCCGATATAAATGCTTTCCCTACTCCTCTGTCTCGGTCACACAAGCGAGTCTCACAGTCCTTATGTAAACTACACGTAAGTCTGCGTTTCAGTGCACGGTGGTCTTTGTCATATTCAGAGTCAGGGGAAGTCGGTCTACGTTTGTTCACAGTTGCTAATGGCTAATTAACAATGCATTTCAGCGTATTTGCAGTGCTCATTTGGAACAGATCTCACTGCAGAAGGTTCGCATAGCTGTTAAGATATATGCTCAGTGATAGTTTGCATTATTCCGCGACTGTGACCCGGCCAATTTAACTGCAGTGCTTTTTTTATGGGCGTTTCGTATATTCACGTCGATTCATTTCGAAAATTCCCATTGAGTCATAGAACACAAAGTGTAGCAAACATGTTTTCGATAAAATCTCATCAGGCTGTTACAGTTATAAAGGAAAATAAAACTAAAAACGGTTACATGCGAAACTTGGTATTGGTCAAAATTCACACCATCTCAATTTGTGTTTGTGGACGCCGATTGGGTGTTAACTGCCTACATATCGATCGGGTGAGTCAGCTAATGACCAAGGCAGTTGAAGCGATTGAACAGTCTACACAAGGTTGGGTCACGCAATCGAATGACAATGGCCTCGGCAGTGTGAATTCCGACCAATGCCAAGTTTCGCATGTAACCGTTTTTAGTTTTACTTTCCCTTTATAACTGTAACAGCCTGATGAGATTTTATCGAAAACATATGTTTGCTACACTTCGTGTTCTATCACGTCGATCACTTTCAAACCGAGTACCTTGTGTCTATGAACAGACAATCTCTCAGCAGGCAATAAAACGAAGCGGACAGGAAGAAAAACGGCACGAACTGAATCAGGGTGGTCACTCCAAAATAAACGATACGCGTTAGTGGCAACCTTTAGTGACGACACCGATACGATCAACTTGCATCCATCGTGAAGTTGTACAGGACAGTCTCCATGTGACGCGTTTTTGACTTTCGTGCTAAAATGCGCAGCTAGACATACGGAATCCGTGAAATGCATAATAACCGTCGTAGGCGACCGCTAATGTCAGTACATCGCCCACGGACACCGGACTTATCACCTGGCTGTTTCGCCTCTGCAGCAAGACGGCCAAGTTGTGCAATCATATCATCAGCAAACACAACGATGTCCAACTGTTTGGTTCATTTCAGAAGATAAATACGGTATTATGGAAAGCGTTTTCGACAGCATTTTAGCTAGCGCCTGTTGAATGCTCGTAGGATCGTGCCTCATTGTGTTGGAACTAGTCCAACAGAATAATACCCAGTCTGTACTCACTATCGAAAACCGATCGACAATGAAAACAAAGATTCAGCGCGTTGACCCTCGTGTATTAGTATCGACCCTGGAAAATAAAGTGTACAGAGAAACACGTCAAGCTAGCGAGGCACGGAGCGAGTTGTGTTTTTAGCCCGGGACGGATATTACAAAATGGATGGCTTGAGTGGAACAAAAGTGTAGCGACTATAACAAATGATATTTTTGATAGTCGCATTCACCTGTACACTTTTTGATTTTGGTTTTTACCTACTTTTGTTTTAGTCAAGCCATACCTTTTGTAATATCCGTCCCGGGGCTAAAATCACAAACCCAGCCAGCACGACCGTCCTATGAGTGTCCTATGAGCGTCCCGCGAGTGTCCTATGAGCGTCCTAACTGAACATTTTTAGGTCACTCATAGGACGGTCAGAAAAAATTTCCGCGTAGCACGGCTTATACCACATTTTCGGTTTCCGCACGTAATTTAGCGATTATACTTACTACAGGTAATTCTGCACGTTTCCACTAACGTAACCACCCCCGACTTATCGCGAAATAGCGGAGAGGCGTCAGACACAGAAAGAAGACGACATTTACTGTGACTGTATTGAAATTGGAAAAAGTACAAGGATGATATGATCACGGATAGTCCGTGTCCTCGTTCACTGGATCCATGTGCCGGTGTGATTTTTCATTTGGCAACCGCGCATGCGCGTGTTCCCTGAGTGTCCTATGAGAGTCGGAAATGATATACATGAGCCATAATATTACAAGTTTTATGGGTGTGTTTGAAATTCAATATCTTCGTAAATAATCAAGATAGAGCAAAAGTGAAACACACAATCATACAGTATTCCTTCTAAGCATTTCAATAATGCTACAGACATTTGCTAGTTCATATCCAGTAACTTAGATATACCCTCCTGAACTTATACAAAATTCGAACATGAGCCATAATATTACGTTTTATGGGTGTGTTTGAAATTCAATATCTTCGTAAATAATCAAGATAGAGCAAAAGTGAAACATAACAATCATACAGTATTCCTTCTAAACATTTCAATCGAGCTTCACATAATTTAAATGCGCATCAACCTGTCATACTATCAGTCGTGGACAAATCTCAATAAAATTATGCCGGTAGCAGCTAAAACGTACCACCACCTTTGTCGATAACCTCCTCTTCGCGGTCACGACGATTTTTCAACTTGTACATCTTCGTAAGACGTCATACGTTCGCTGGCGAAATCCTAGGGCCTTTCCATGATTGTAATATTCCAATGAGTCAATCACAAGTTACAGTGCACACAATGTCCAACGTTCGCAATATAAGGCACAATAAGGTCTGCCTCACGAATAAACGAAAAGTCACAAGTCAAGGAGACATATATTGACACAACACAGATGCCGAAACAGATTCATTCACATCGTGTCCTTGTCCATATATATATAGGGGGTCCCACAGTCCGGAAACAAACCACCAATCAAAAGTGGCCTCACGCTCACTGACCGCTGACCTCGGGCTCTGGTTGGTCATCTTCCTCAGCCCGGTGCACGGACGCGACCAGCCCGCCTGTTCGAGGACCTGAAAGGAAGCGGAAGGGAGTATATGTGGTCAAACAAAATGGCGGCACACTGCATGCTATTACACTTCTCCCTCCCATCGAAGGCACTGGCCGCAGTGCTTCTGACTGTCCCCCTCTGGCGGTACAATACACTCTTCAGCTACCTCCAGATCATCCCCACTAATCAGTCGATCTCGTCCTGCAGTATCCGGCTTCAACCGATTGAAATGTACTACTCTGAACCCAGACCGGTTGTCGTTGGCTTCGCGTATGGTACAGGTGGAGTCGGAAATAATCTCGTGCACAATATATGGTCCTTTCCATTCACGAAACAATTTTCTGGGAATTCCAGTCTCCGGCGCTTCCGCACGTAGCCAGACTTTATCACCTGGTTGTAGGGGCTCCCATATGCCTTCTTATCATAATAATCCTTCTGTCTCCGTTGGGCCGGGTGTTCACGTGCTAACGTATATGCTTTCATCAATCTGTCACGTAACTGGATGCAGTAATCCGAAGTTAACAGGTTGTCTGGCGGCAACCTAGGAACAAGCAAATCAGATGGCAGCCGCATTTCCCTTCCTGTCAACAGATAATGTGGTGACTGTGCTGTAGAAGAATGGACACTAGCACGGTATGCAAGCAGGCAATGAGAAACGGCTTCGTCCCACGACCTGGTGTTTTCTGAATTTACGAACGCCTTTAGGAGAGATTTTAGCGTGCGATTGACGCGTTCCACAGCACCATTACCCTGTGGGTGATAAGCACTCGTCTTCGTTTTCCTTATGCCTAATATTCTACACAATTCATGCATCAACGCACTCTCGAAATTTGATCCTCGGTCAGAATGTAACTGATTCGGGGCACCCCAGCGCGAGATCCAGTGATCAAAGATGTATTTGGCGGTTGTTGCGCCGTCCACTCTTGGTACTGGCACGGCTTCGCACCATTTGGTGAAATGATCTACCATCACTAGGATGTATCTATTTCCTCGGCTAGTCTCCGGTAGTGGTCCAACAATATCAACTTCTACTATCTCATTCGGGTATCCTGTCAGCATACTCTGTAACGGTGCACACTGTTGTCTCTTAGGGCTTTTAATTTGCGCACACAGACTACAATTACTGCACACATTCCTGACGTCCCTTCGTTGATGAGGCCACCAGAAACGCTGCCTCGCGGCTGCTTCCAATTTGTTCTGGCCCGCATGTCCCAAATTCTCATGGAGTTCCTCTAATACCATGCGAACCGCTGATTCGGGGACTACAATCAGGGCATCATATTCGGGGCCGTATTGGTAGTAAAGAACATCATCGGCAATATAGAGATGGCGCCACAACGACCACAAGCAGCGCGCCTCCCAACTACATCCTGCCATCTCTTCGGTGGTCGGACGTGGACCACCTTCTTTTATTCGCTTGTATATGATCTGCAAATCAGCATCGTTGCTCTGAATGATTGCCCACTGATTACCCTCCTCCGGTCTGACGGTGATCATCATAGAGTAACCAGTCGAACATGACGGGCAATCTCCGTGACCGCGATTCGGTCTTCTAGACAACGCATCAGCATTTCGGTGTCGTAGCCCAGGCCTGTGTTCGCATTCAAAGTCATACTCTTGTAAAAATTCTTGCCAACGGGCAACTTGTCCCTCGGGATCTTTGAAATTCTTCAACCACTGAAGAGATGAATGATCCGTTCGAACCAAGAAACGTCTTCCAAGGAGATAATGACGGAAGTGTTTGATGAAGTGCACCAAGGCGAGCATCTCCTTCCTGGTAGTACAATAATTTCTTTCACTTTTGTTGAGGCTTCTGTTCCCATACGCAATGACACGCTCTACACCGTTACTGTCTAATTGGGACAGTACAGCCCCTATGGCAGCTTCACTAGCGTCAGTGTCTAAGATAAACATTTTCGCGCCTGCTCTGGTATCCGGAAGCGCTAGAATAGGGGCAGTGCACAACGCATCTTTTAAGCTGGTCAAACGACTGTTGGCACTCTTCAGACCACTCGAACAAACGTCCTTTCTCCGTCAACGTCGTCAGGGGTTTGGCAACGTGAGAAAATCCGCGAACAAACCGTCGATAATAAGAAGCCAACCCAAGGAAACTGCGGACCTCGTCAGAACTCACAGGGGTTGGCCATTCTTTTACCTTACGCACCTTTTCGGGATCACAACCCACACCAGCTCTGGAGATGACGTGTCCTAAGTACTTCACTTCAGTCTGCATGAAAGAACACTTCATTGGATTTAGCTTCAATCCAGCCTCATCTAGTTTGGAAAGGACGTTGGATAAGTTGTACAAATGTTCATCAATAGATCGTCCGTGGACGATCACATCATCCAAGTAGACCAGGCATCGTTTAGGGATTAGATCACGTAGCACCTGTTGCATTAACCTCTGGAAGGTGGCCGGCGCATTCGTTAATCCGAAAGGCATGGTTTCGAATTCATACAGACCGGATGGTATTACGAATGCGGTTTTCATGCGATCACTGGGCTCTACTTCCACTTGCCAGTAACCAGACGCCAAGTCGAGGGTGCTAAACCACTCGGCCCCCGAAACAGCATCAATAGTTTCATCGATTCGTGGTAGTGGAAACGAATCTTTTTTGTCACCGCATTTAACTTACGGTAGTCAACACATAATCTTAAAGAACCATCCTTTTTCTTAACTAACACTACCGGAGACGCCCATGGGGATGTTGATGGTCGGATAACACCTCTCTCTAACATCTCCGCCAACAATTTTTCCACTTGCTCTTGAAAATGGATTGGTAAGCGACGAGCTGCTTGCCGAATCGGACGTGCCTCACCGGTGTGATGCACAACATGAGTGCGCCCAGGCGGTTGTCCTTCCCACCAGAATGTCGCCCGGTGCTTCTCAATTACTTCCCGTACTTTGTGCGTTATATGAACTGGGAGGTGAGAAACGATGCCCTTGATAAATTTTTGCCACTCGGACTCGAGGTGCACTTTCCCACCGGCTGGATGCTGCCTTTTGGGAGCCCCCACAAGACCTGACAATGTTTTGTACGCAGGTTCTAAAGGAAAGCGCTCACCAAACATGCGTACCGCACGGTCAGGCAGGTCCAGGATACACCCGGTGGTGACTAAATAATCGCTTCCCAAAATAACGTGAAATGGTAATTTTGGGACAACTAGGAATCTCACCGTACAAGCCCACTTCCCAACCTGTACAGTTCCGCAGACACAGGCCACGACGTGCAATGGTTGTCCATTAACAGCTAGGACCTGGCTGATAGGCCCCGTAATAACATCAAGCTGACAGGTGAGATACGTCTCTTTATCAATCAAACTACATATTGACCCAGAATCTAGCAAGCAGTCAAAGTCGCGACCACTAATTTGTGCTTTTAAAACAGGGCATAATGCGACATCCTTATTCTCATATTTAGCAATAAGAGGCATACGCGATTGGCACACCGGAGACTTACCGACATGTGTACGCTTCCGGGCGGATAATGGGCACCAACGTGCCACGTGTCCATGCCGGCCACAGGTGAAGCACCTCCGCCAGTCGGGCCGACTGTTCATTGGAACTTCCGTTCTGGGCTGGCCTTGTGCACAACGTTCGCCCCTTTTGTAAGCGCTTCCGCGGGCCATCCGACCCCGCAACGGATTATCGGGGGCGCCCTGAGCCACACAAGTAAACTGTTCATCTGCTGGCTCAACACGTTCCGCCTGATCCAACAGTTCAGCCAGCTTCTCGGCCTTAGCCAAGCTTTTAGGGGGGCGGAGGAGAAATTCACGCTGACACTGCCGCTGTCGAATTCCTTCCAAAAATCTCTCTAGTATACGGTTTTCCCTCTGTTCTTGCGTCTCCTCTACAAACGCCAACCGCGCGAGTCTCCTCAGCTGCTGTATATAATCCATCAATCCTTCCGTAACGAGTTGGCGTCGTTCATGAAACTCCTTCCGATACTCAACTGCCGGGCGAAGACCTCCGATCCTTCGTCGTAAAAAATGGAATAGGCCTTCAAGATCCTCCGGGACATCAAAATCAACAATTTTACCGTAGGCCTCACGAGAAATCAAAGTTAGCACAACGTCCACCTGCCGGTCTGGGGAGAAGTGCCTCACATAGCGGCGCACCTGAGCCTCCCAAATGTGGAAGTCTTCTCCAATAATGTATTTATCTGGTGTTGGAAGCCCACGCTCCTGTCGCACGAGGAGTGCATGTTCGGTGTCTGAAATACACACTTTCTCAGCTTCTCGAATAAGTTTCGGCATCTCATCGGTATCTGATGAACTGAGCATTCTCCGGAAATTACTGTCCCACCGTGGGTGCCAAAATTGTAATATTCCAATGAGTCAATCACAAGTTACAGTGCACACAATGTCCAACGTTCGCAATATAAGCACAATAAGGTCTGCCTCACGAATAAACGAAAAGTCACAAGTCAAAGAGAAACATATATTGACACAACACAGATACCGACGCAGATTCATTCACATCGTGTCCTAGCCCATATATATATATATATATATATATATA
>LOND01001393.1:39044-50147 GCA_014220965.1 Paragonimus kellicotti | reverse complement strand
GTAGATTGGATGGAGCTCAGTGGCGTGAATGTTGTCGTTGTTTGGCCGAGTTGTCTGTGAAGTGAGTGCACTTAATGATGCGGGGCAGTGAAAGCCGTAAGGAAGCTGTCTTGCTGATGACGCCTTACTTTCACTTACAGCTCGGTTGTTTGTTTGCAAGGTGTAGGCACCTTGATGTTGAATGTTTGAATATAGGCGTAGCTATTTTTAGTAGTTAGGTCCTTCCCTCCCCTTCTTTTTTTCTTCTCTCTTCCTATATAGGGTTTTTTTCTTCGTGGTTGTGTGGCAGTTAAGCATCAGTGTGAACCACTGATGTATTGCTGTCTATGATGATGATGATTATGTTTACCTTCAATCAGTTCGCTGTTATTGTAGATCACCCCTGCCTACACATTCTTGAGATGTATAGCATACCAGTTCACACCGTTCGTAAACATCTCACTAACGTCTCAAGCCACCGACTCTGTGAGTCGCGAGGGCCCCAGCCCGGGAGACGAACCCGATCTACAGTGACCAACCCCTTCGTGAACGATTTCATTTGTCTACGCCAGGTCATCATCTGTCCACCTCGCACCTTGCGCCAGTCGGCCGCAGCGTCGGCAAACAGTGCTCGGTGTGGCAAACGACTAGCTGGCATCCTTAGTACATGACCTAACCATCTAAGTAAACAACGGCGGTAGAATTAAAATTTGCGCTCGAAATCTGGTCGAGTTTAGCCAAAATCTAACGTACTTTATACAAAATAGACTTAAGCGTACCGAATCAAGTTAGTCCAAACGATTGTGTTCCATTTAGCATAAGACTTCCTTTGTACATCTGCGTTGAGTGTTGAGGTTATCGAGCCATCCCCATTATATTTGTAAACACTTTTTGCGCTGTCAGAAGTGGCAATGCCTACTAACTATTGCAGGCACTTTACGCCATCAAAATGGTTTATTATCCCAGATGGGTGTGGGGCTACAGAATAACACACTTACAAACAGTCTGATACACCAACAAGCTTGCAAACTACTTCAGCCCCACGAATTGCAAGAACGAGATGAGTTCAACAAGGAATGTAAAGATCACTTATGGTCGAACTTAACTGATCTGCTTGTGATATCAAATTTTGTTGGTGGAATTCTCCTGGTATTAATCAACTGGCCTCTTAAGAAACTTTCGTAAACATCAGTATAGTACAAACACTGGACAAACACGATAGTGTGCGCGGGATTTCAAGATTATAGCACACGCCATACACACAGTGAGCAGGAGACGTTTGAGCCTTCTTGTTAGTGTGCACCACAAGGGTCATTGGTTGTGTACATCTGTCCTTATTGCACAGCGTTACAGAGATCTATGAATAGGCGTCAGTATTGCCAATGTTATTACGGAACCCGAACTTCCAATCTAGTCCCGCCTGAATGTGCATTTTACTATAAGCGATACTACTTCTTCCACCCACTAAAACAAAAGTTCTGGAAATAATTGGATTCATTTTTGTCGAAATTCACAGTGCAGTGGTCTTGAAGTGCCAGAGTGATAAGTGTACACCATCAAAGTGTACTCATTTGAAAGCATCATTGAGTAAATGCAACATATTATTTCAACATGTGAGGCTGTTCGGTTACCTGACGGTTCAGAGGTCATGCGCTCTACTTGTTCTTCTTCCACTAGTTTTGTCAGAAGAGCCATATGTTCGACAGGCGGAGAAACCAATGAAGCGGAATGCCGTGGGCAGATTTCCGCTTGCGGTCTCGCATACAGCAGCTCCACTCGTTGAGTTTCACCAGCATCCGGCCCAGTCCAGACACCCACCTCACGACATAGAAACAGGTGTGGTAGTTGCAGTTTATCTTTTTGGAATCGCGTGCCGGTGAAACCGTAACAACAAACGCCTTTTCCGGCCATATAGCCTGAAGCCAAAGGGGACTGCATTTGTGTGGAGGCGTCAGCGAATGTGCTCTCTGGTGGATAGACCCACGGGGTAGGGTAGAGTCGTACGACTGGCCGGTTCAGCAAGTGGGACGAGGATGGTGGGCTTTTTTGTCGTGCCGGGATTTTACGCACAGTAGATGGAGCTTTGACAATGCAGGAAAATGTTTCAATAAGTTTCGTACAAAAGAGACCATCATTTCCACCTACCGTAAGAAAAAGTAAACTCATGTACAGGACAAAACTCACCAGAGTTTCCCCTACACAACGACCTCAGAATGCCGATGGACAGTTACATGCTCAGTGGAAAACAAAAACCTTTTTCAGAGGGTCACATGAGAATGTTTGCACAAATCAACTTGAATCGGAGCTTGTAATTCGATCCATTTGACTCATTTCACAGACTATAAATGTGACCGCACGCAGATAATCAAACTAGAATGCACACGTGGAGTACGCGCTCAACGCAAGCGTTTTCGTGCCATCATACGATTGGTGTTTAATGCAAAAAAGAGTAATATTACCAGTGAACCACAGCAGTTGTTTTCGTTTCGTAGACGTGTTCGGCCATATTTCGATGAGTAGGCAAATGCGTAACGGAAAAAACGAAGGCACTCGCACCAGTTCAAAATGTAGCAATGAACCCAAAGAGTCCAAACTATACAGAAGCTTGGAATAGTATATGGGGTGATTTGATACTCGTCTATCTAAAATTGCTGCTTGCCAGAGGACCTAGGCATTTCTTAACACAAGCATACTGTATATACATTGCTGAGGGGTATACACAGCAGTACTTACTCAAAGGGAGTTACAGAGAAGAACATTTATCGATCGGCTACTAAACTTTTTTACACCTCTCAAGGGTGCTACCGAAATCACAGTAATTCCTTCCAGTTGCAGAGTATTCTAAAATTTACCTTTGAACTGCAAACAAAACATAAGATAACAGTGCAACAGGCACTGAGATGTCAGCCGTGCTTGATGGTATGTGTACGGTTAAGGTACTGTATTTCACATGTGATCAGTGTCTAGTTCTAAGCAGTTCTCTGGCCTGACCCTTCTTTATGGTCACAACAACGGATGTCGAAAGAAGCTCAGAAATGAAGAACATCTGGCCATAGCCACTCGCGTATGGAGACGCTTGGGCTTTTGTGGTGAAGTTCGAGGACGTCACCGAAGTGGCTGAAGTCAGGATCGATCGTAAGAAGCTTGTAGCCAGTAGGTATTGGTAAAGAATAAAGCGAAGACTCTACTAAGCGTAGCAGTAGGAATTGGCCTTGGGAAACTAGACTGGTGATGATTATTATGTTTGACAACTCCACCGACCGCCAAAATGCGACATGGCGGTTTGAGATAATGCAGACAGGACAAGAAACATATCCTTCCTTTCAGAGATTATTGGACAGGCCATCATTAGAATTGGACAAGAACTCCAGACGATGGTAGCTGGCCCAGCAATTTTTCAGAGGTATCCTGATGGTCGTTCATGACAAAATCCACATTGTGCACGTTAACCCATAGCGGAATACTGAAGAAGTGGAGAAAGTGACTCGAGAGTTGGGATTTGTGCTGACTCGAGAGGCTGTGTAGTGTCAGACGTCAATCACGGAATGTTCGAGGTTGGGCGACTGCAAATATATACACTATAGTTTGCTTGTTTACTCTGTTTTAGCACCTGTCACCAGTCGGCGACCTACTGGTTTCCTGTGGAAATTCAACTGTCATGCATTTATTCTCTACGTGTAGTAATTTCCAGTTTTTCAGCTACTGTAACCAATTTTATCGAACCCGAACATGAACAACTGATACGTTTAACACACAAGGAGTTCCAATGAGCCCAGTACATCCTGAACATCATATAACAATCGGAATTTAAATTCAAACGTGCTATGGATATTAAGTCACCAGACCGCTTCGGAGGTTAATATGCGGAAATCTTCGTGTGTGGTAAAACTAAGTGACCTTAAGTTCGCATAAACAAGCGGATGTCACTATTCGAGGTGGATGGAGACAGCAGACGAAAATCAGAGTCTTGAACTCAGGATTGCCAACTTAAATCACTCGCACATTAGAATAACTTTTGTAACATAAGGAAGAAATCATTTGGTTAACTCTCAGCCAGACGAAGGCAATGGTATCAAGCGTCGAACAGGTAAGAATATTTACTGAAGACTTGGTTCAGGCATTCGGTCGTGTTATTTGGAGGACATGGGAAACGTTCCACAACTGAGTTTAGTTGGTTTAGAACCAGAATTTCTGAGCAACTAGTGAGCACAATAACAATCAGAAACGTTGGGTATCATTAAGTACGGTCAGCTCCAGCCCCACCACACCCGATTGTTCGTGATGCCAACTGTCATACTGGACCGCAGAGGAAAAGTTAAAATGAAACTCTCAGAATGAGTATCCAGTGGACTCGATCTGTCAGGGCGTCTGCGAAATCGTTCAAGGAGCCTGATCTGAACAGTCAGCTTCCGTGTCAACGTCTCCATCGATCTCAGTTTCATCTTCTGGAACTTTTGGTATTGCAAGAGGACCATCAGCGTCCTTGAGATCATCGTCATAGTGAAGTCTTACTGAAAAATACAATGAGATCCCTTACCAGTTGCTATAACCCATCCTATTAAAGCCAAGCCGGAACAAGTGATACAAATAACCTACAACGAATTTTGCGAATTTAACCCCATGCCAAATAGACCTGTACCCCGAATAACAAGAACCAACAAAGTCACTGATAAAGCAGACGGCCTTGCAAAACAACATGAAAAACCTCTCGCCATCCACATCTGTAAGACCTTGGTATCACGTGAACATACGGTGGTCTACTTGAATCACAATCTGACCCAAATCTCAACAGTGGCATGGGATAGAAAAAGTTGACTCTATTATCGTATGGTTATATTTAGGTTCAGTCTTGGCTGGGGCATTTAAAGATGCCGTGTAGAGGTTTAAATAACTATTCTATTCAATCACAGCAGCTTCATGCTTCAGGTTCACTAGGCGTTACCATTCGGCAGTGATACTCTGCATAGTGACGTCGGGACGTTGTTCTATCTCTGATACGATCCACGTTCTGATATCTGTTTCTTGTGGTGACTGGAGTCCACAAGCAAAAACCAGACATTTGAACCGATCCCTCGGTCATTTGTGCGAAGCTTGAGCTATTCACACTCTCGGTTGACTGTTCCAGCGTTGGTCACCCAGTCATCATCTGCCAACTTCATGAACTTCAGGTACTGGTACCGTATGTTAGAAAGGGATAACTGGTCGCCAAAAATTCGGAACAGCATCTGGATTGTTTCTTCAAAGCTGAAATCTCTTCGGCAAGATAAAGTTGGTGTACCATTCGTATTCTGGGGTACCCAGTTTACGGAGCAGCAGCCTCATTTTCCTAGCATTGCCAGCCTCTGACAGCCCAACCATGCAAACGTCCACATATATTTTAAATTAAGACTCGAACGTGGTGCCAATTACAGGATCAAAATGAAACTCACTGATTGAGTTGATTAGAGATTCTGCTGCAGGTTTGAAGGATTCGTTGGATCCCGCTGTCGGTTGCTGGAAACTCAGTTTCTGCATCAATGTTTCAATCAGTTTTAGCTGCGCTTGCTCGAATTGCTTCTGCTACTGTTGAAGGAGGAGTTTGCATTTGCTCAAACGTGACATCATGAGTTCTTTCGTTGTCAAACGCTGTAAACCGTCGAAAAGGTATTCTGGATTGTCAACGGAATCTTAATACGCTAGATAGAATTCAAATTTTCTCTTGGTAGTAAAGAAAACGGGAAATATTGGTCCCGAGATTAACGCGACTGACTTCTCAAATTGCTCCTAAGTCCAATCAGAAGACAAGTACAAAAAACCGCTTTGTTCCGCTCCAAACAAGAAGAAAAATAGAATAGTTATATGATGCGTAGTGACCTACAGACATTCTGGAATCCGAAGATTGCAGAACACTTACTAAAAATAGTAGTTAAGGTGACTAAGTCACCAATGATCATAACGGAATAATGGTCGAGCAGGTAAAGAAAATGGCGAGTTATCTCGGGATGGTTCCGGAAATCCCTGCTCATTCTGGTTTGGGTAAAATGGGTTTCTCGAGGAAGAGGAAGATTTTGGACGGGAAATACGGGGTTCCGTAAAACTGCGATGTAAATTTATGTTTTGGTAGTACTCAGATCTGACAGTCCGGTCATTTTCAATGTTGACAATAAAAGCCTGTGATTTCCGCACTGTATAAATATGTCACCATAATCTGTCAAACTGTCATGTAAGACATTCTTCCGATGTACTTTCAGGCAATACTGCGCACAGAAAATTTGTCGGCAATTGTAAAAGGCGATTGTTTTGAAGTGTTCAGAGACTCGGCCGTATCTGCAGATTGAGGTTAATGAGGTAGTTATTAAGATGGTTACACCATATATATATATATATATATATATATATATATATATATATATATATATATATATCTGGTTACGGACTGTGCCACAGATATGCACCAAAAACAATGATGAAGCAGCTAGTGTTTTCAACTAAATTGAGGAAGCCAAGTGAACTGGTTTGACGATAAAATTACGACACATTGTGAAGGGCAGTCACCGTCTGACGGGACGCTTTGGCTCTCTTTCTGTGTACCTGTTTGCATTCGCTAACTTGTACCCCTTACAACCGCGGTGAAAAGGAGCAAAGTCGACCAGTTATCCGGATGTTGCATTATTCTTTTAAGTTTACCGCTAACCAAAACTGTTTGGTCTTAAAACTTGAATTTTCGCCGGCTTAATCTCATTACACTGCTATCAGAAGAGCAGCCAATAAAGTTCTGTATTTAAACCACAGCAACACAAAACCTGGCTGTGTGATCTATCTTTACCGCCCGCTTCTTGATGTTCAGATAGCCATTGTTGTTAAGTTCATATAATTTGTTGCATAAATCAACGAATACGTTTGCTAATTAGGAAGGATCTGCGACGTTTCAGAAAACCGTAATAAGGATAGGACTAGCGTGGTGCTCAGAGTACTAACGCTGCGGAAGAAAAAGCACGTTCCCGTTCGACATGCGTGGTTTTGTACTATCTCTTTAGAAAATGCAAATTTCCAGGTTGCTTATCATGTGCGAAACCTTTACCGGCCTTCCCACCTGACATTCTGCGGACCGCTAATTTAGATATTTGGTACGGTAAAAATATCGTGCACGTCCTAGGTCCACCGTTACGGTGAACTGCGGATAAGTCTGGAGTAAGCTGAAAATGACTGCCTATTTGTTACCACATACGAATGGCAAGTTCAAACCGAGACATCTGTCAATCTCACCCAAAGATCTAAAGACTAGTTCAATATTCAGTGTCCTTCTGATGATTGTGAAAACATATGCCTGACGCTTAAAGGAGAAACCCAACACGGGAGTCCAGCAATAGCAATTCTCCTATTTCTGGTTCAAACAGATCTCGACGAAACAATGGGCCGGAACAACCTGGGACCAATACAAAGAAGCTTGCCCTAACCAACTATGTGTATAATAGTTCAGTTTACTCTCGTTCGTTTACCGGTCATTGTTTCTTTTGTATTCCGTATCCTCATCACCAAACCAGAGAGATATCCATAGTTCCACGACAGTTTGTGGCTGGTTAGAACCCCTGCGATCGTTGATTTATCAACTCTCACAGCATACTGGTGACTTACCACTCCAATTTTGCAACAAATAAAAGGTGTGCCTATGGGCACTGGGTTTATTTCATTTATCAAGGAACAAAAGTGATTTTGTGAAGCCGGGCGTGTCTCACGTTGTAGATTGCTCAATTCGATGACAACTTCCTAAATTTGGATTGAAAGAGACATGATGCACTAAGCACAAATGCCTAGGATGTACAACTATGAGTAAAACTTGTGACACAAATGCTTACGTGCAAGGATCGAAACAAATAGCACAGATACCGGCTGCCTGTCATATAAATTCTGGGGTCTTGACCTTACGCGCGAAGATTTGTCGGTTGAACAAGCTACTCCAGCAATGCATCGATTTAAATAAACTACTCGGTGCTTTAGTAGTAGTCAGAATATAATTTACAAAATACCTTTGGCGGATTAAGTGCGTCGCTCATTTTCGGGCAGCGGGAGAAGGTTGAAATCAGATATTTTCTATATTTTTCGGGAACTAAAACAACTAGAAAAAGCTTTTCTGTGTAAGATGGCACGCAAAAATAAATTCATCAGAAATGTTGAACGTGAACGTCATAGCTACTAACTAGCCATGTTAACAATGTTGACCAGGTCTGCAAATTTTGTTTCTAACGGAAAAAACCACTGGACGAAACAAATCGAAAATATAATATGGGAATTTTCATGTATAGACGACAAATAAATCAAACACATCAATCATGGATTTGAAAGGAATCGAGTGACTGAACACGAACATGAAAACAAGATTGTGCGATAAATTCGCTGCGCCAGTCTTTGAATTAGAATGCAAATAGAACGAAGATGACATCGATCCAATGAAAACGTACATAGAACAATATCAAATGGACGTGTAGATAGCAACAGTGGATTTGTCAAACTCCAACGAAGATGAAATAAAAATTTGATGAATGCCGCCGTGACTTAATCTTGATCGGGTTCGTCAGATGAAAGCCTTGTGAAGATCCAAGTAAACCAACGTCGAAATGCATTTGTGTCCGACAGTGCTGGATTGTCCTTACGTACACAAAAGTAGGCAACGACCATTGCGAGAAGAAAGGTAAGACAAGAGACCATGTAGATAAATGAAAGCCGCCAAAGATTCGTCTCATCGTGTTTCGTCGGAGTTACAACATCTGGAGTCGGACGAGAGGCTGTAACGGCAAAAAGTGGTTCAAAACGGTTGTTGGATCTCCTAGGAAGTATTTGTAAAAACATACCTAGGCGAATCGGATGGAAGTAACTGGGTGAACCTATAGTGAAAAGGTTAGTCCACCTAAATGTGTCCTACAGAATGCTCGATCGGATATTGGGCTGATGATATACAAGTGCTGAAAAATTCATTATGAAGAAGAGAAACAGAAAACAGTTATTTACAGAGCAGAAATGTAGAAATGCGTAAGCATCGTCACGACCATAATCTCAATCGTCATTTTCACCCCATTTCTTTTCTTCTTTCTCTTACTCATCCTTCTCTACAATGTCATCCACAGCAATACTCCAACAATGGCTTGCACTGCTGTTAAACAGCCGTGTATACGCAAAATCAGTGGTGTGAATGTTAACGTTGTTTAGCCGAGTTGTTTGTGCAAAAGATGTAGTTATTGGGACGAGATAATGAAAGCCATAAGGAAGCTGTTTTTTGATCACGCCTTCGGTTTACACATAACATTGTTGTTGGTTTGCATGATGTAGGCGTCGTGATTTTGAATGTTGGAGTATAGACATGGTTGTTTTGGTAGTTGTGCTCTCTTTCTTCTCTCTTATTTTTTGGGTAAGGACCTGACCTTTTCTTCGAGGATCACCGATGTGTTATTATTTTCGATGATAATGATATTGATGATACACGTATGAGTGTCAGTTGCTTATTCTATATTCAAGTGATTATGTCTCACGTAACTCTCGAAGAAAAACAAGTCTTGGAGACCGGGTAACCATCAAATTGTTCCAGACCGGATAGTCCGTTGAGCTCTATTTGACACTAATGCGATGTTTTCGACAGAGCGGCGAAGTGTTTGTTTTAATTTTAACGATCCTCTGTGGCGTTATCCAAACGCGCTTACTGTGCATGCTTTGAAAAGAGCTAGCTGCTGTTTGGTTCGTAAGTGGAGACAGCAGGCACGGTTGATAAGCAACAGTGAAATTTATCGAATAAAACAGAATGTTAAGCAAACACATTCTTGGATCAAGTTTAAAACTAACTACACTGGCAAGCAAACATAATCGAGTATTCAATCATAATGCTATCGATTTAAGAGCGGTTGTCACTCCGTTTTCACTGGCATTTCAGTTTCTCCGAAATCTAGATTTATCTGGTTACCGCACTGCGAGATGAGAGTTAAGAATTTCACGTAAAATTGCTAGAATGACGCAAGAGAACCAGATACCAAACCGTTGGCCTACAGTTGTGCATACATGCGGATAATTCTACGACATATCAAGCATGCTATCGAGATTAGACAAGTTTACGAACGGTGTGAACTGGTATGCTATACATCTCAAGAATGTGTAGGCAGGGGTGGTCTACAATAACAGCGAACTGATTGAAGGTAATCATCATCATCATCATCATAGACAGCAATACATCAGTGGTTCACACTGATGCTTAACTGCCACACAACCACGAAGAAAAAAACCCTATATAGGAAGAGAGAAGAAAAAAAGAAGGGGACGGGAAGGGACCTAACTACTAAAAATAGCTACGTCTATATTCAAACATTCAACATCAAGGTGCCTACACCTTGCAAACAAACAACCGAGCTGTAAGTGAAAGTAAGGCGTCATCAGCAAGACAGCTTCCTTACGGCTTTCACTGCCCCGCATCATTAAGTGCACTCACTTCACAGACAACTCGGCCAAACAACGACAACATTCACGCCACTAGCCGCCATCTCACCTAACGTCTCAAGCCACCGACTCTGTGAGTCGCGAGGGCCCCAGCCCGGGAGACGAACCCGATCTACAGTGACCAACCCCTTCGTGAACGATTTCATTTGTCTACGCCAGGTCATCATCTGTCCACCTCGCACCTTGCGCCAGTCGGCCGCAGCGTCGGCAAACAGTGCTCGGTGTGGCAAACGACTAGCTGGCATCCTTAGTACATGACCTAACCATCTAAGTAAACAACGGCGGTAGAATTAAAATTTGCGCTCGAAATCTGGTCGAGTTTAGCCAAAATCTAACGTACTTTATACAAAATAGACTTAAGCGTACCGAATCAAGTTAGTCCAAACGATTGTGTTCCATTTAGCATAAGACTTCCTTTGTACATCTGCGTTGAGTGTTGAGGTTATCGAGCCATCCCCATTATATTTGTAAACACTTTTTGCGCTGTCAGAAGTGGCAATGCCTACTAACTATTGCAGGCACTTTACGCCATCAAAATGGTTTATTATCCCAGATGGGTGTGGGGCTACAGAATAACACACTTACAAACAGCCTTGTACACCAACAAGCTTGCAAACTACTTCAGTCCCACGAATTGCAAGAAGGAGATGAGTTCAACAAGGAATGTAA
>LOND01001392.1:56479-76363 GCA_014220965.1 Paragonimus kellicotti | reverse complement strand
AGCTCTAGATCGTACTGAAGCGGTATTATGAGGAAAAAACATATCCAAAGGTTGAAGGTTTTGAAAAGAGTCGACAATGTGTTGTTCTCGAAGCTTGATAAGGATGTAGAAATCGCTTTAATGAACAAGTGATTGACTGTGGACATTTGAACGAATTCGACCAACTGGAATCGTTAATGCCGAGACTATATGGTCTACCGAAGGTTCACAAAGAAGGATGAACATTACGCCTGATTCCTGATATGTACACCTCTTCATACGACTCGAAAGCAGTGTTAAGCAGAATCAACGCGGACTCATATAACTGACGACCTACCAAGCTGACCCAGTGCGTTCGATTCGGTGGATCGATCTACACTTTTAGAGTTGCTTAAACGCAAGGGTGTACTGAACAGGCATACGAACATACTGTCAGCGCGTCAATTCCCAATTCAGCTCAGGTTAGGGTTTACGGCGAACTATCTGACAGTTTCAGCACCAGGAGCGGCGTACGTCAAGGCTGTCCCCTTTCACCATTTTTGTTCAATTTCGTCATAGACGAAATAATGGAGGACTGTCTGCGGCACTCAAATGATGCCGGCGTGGACCTCCTACCTGGTGAAAGACTGACTGATCTTGATTATGCTGACGATAAGGTATTGCTGTTTGACAACTTTTTCAAACGGCGCGGAGGAGGGGGCGAGCGGCGGTATACTCTTTTCGGCACCTTCAACAATTGCGCGAAGTTTCGGATGTGTACTCGTCGGACCGTCGTCAAAATACACAGGCCCAGCGATTTGGTGGAGCGTTGGATACAAAAAAAGATAGTGCGTTGTCTAATCTCATATAGTTGTTATTCGCACTCAAGTGACGTTATAATCCACAAGAGTTCCGCAACAGAATTTTCAACCATATACCTACATTGGGCTGTCATTTTCACACATGACAATTCTTTTGGTTTTTATCAGTACCACCTGTTGCGTAGTACACCTATGAATGCCGTATCCGATTCCTCTTCTGATTGTATACTGTGTAACGTATACCAAAGCGACGACATTCATTCACGTTGTCTGACTGAGTGTATGTCTATGATGTCGTTGATGGGTCTAAGGAATAGGCTTATCAAGCTTCGAGAACAACACATTGTCGACTCTTTTCAAGATCTTCAACCTTTGGATGTGCTTTTCCCTCATAATACCGCTTCAGTACGATCTAGAGCTGAGATACTGATAGACTGTGTTATCCAACATATTGTACACTGAGCTCTGATGACATAACCGGTAATTTAACCTGACTGTGTACTTTCGCAAATCAGCCTCTAAATCACGCTGCTTCATTTTATTTTTGGGACGGCATGACCTAAGATCGAGTGATGAAACGATTTCGACAAGTGTTTCGTAATAAAATCATGAACACACCTTTCTGGGCTGCTTGGAAACTCAGATACCTCATTTGTACATTTCGCGCTGCCTTCCTGTTTGTTATAATTCAAAACCGTTTGCTTCTTGGCAATGTTTTGAACATATTCGTCGAATTGAACTCGGTCTTCCGTTACGAGTGATTCCACTGCTGTTACCCGTGGAGTTGAATTTCATGTCAGCCCATCATTTCTTCCGATGTTCGTTTCTAGTTCATTGAATGCATGTCCTTTCAGCATGCTTGCCGTAGAGTAAATGCTATTTCGCTGCAAAACCGTCCAGAAGTACTTTGGATATTTCCTCATGGTAAAAATCTCAGTTTTATCCAGATGTGACTAACGCGCTTTATTCCGATTAGTGTCTAACGTAACAAAGTGTTGTTGGGGGTTTGCTTCACTGTTTAAGCTACACCTCTATATAGAAAGGTATGAGGATAATGTGAGAATGTCCCTGACTGAGTAGTTGAATGATAAGTAGGCAACCACTATCGTACAAAACTGGTTTTATAAATAAGAGTAAGAATAATCAAACTTCAATAGTGAGACATGTCTCAACGTGCATGAAGCTAGTACTGGCCTTTTCTTTGAAAGGTTAACGTTCGCTTTGGCAAGTGATCAGGGTCTGGCGATCGTCCATGTTTTGGGGGAATGGGTGTATTTCGAGTGTAGAATGATTGAAGTGAATTTTTTTTGCATGATGAATACAATTGCGGATTCTTATGACGAAATGCTAGCTTTTTTGTTTATCCCGCCGCTCGCGAAGGGGAAAGTATCCTACCAACAAAGAAACGCTTCGTTGCATTCGTCCCACATCAATGCATTGCGGTTTTTTAGCGGTATACATCCGTTTACACTGGCCAGGTTATTCTGGTCAAGCCTAATCAATACTCTCAAAAGAACATTGTGTCCACAAGTATACCATGGTAAACTTTGTTTCTTCACTGCAAAGTTACGACGTAAACCTAACCATAGATTCAACCCACCTCAGTTGACTTGTGAGGGCTAGTTTGAGGTATTGAAACGGACCGGTGAAAATACGTCCCATTATATGCATCTAATAGACCACCAATCAAAGCGGTCTTTTAGTTACGTTGCGGCCTCTTTTCCCCGAGGCTTTCTTCATTAGTTTAGTAGCAGTAGACGAGTGGTCAGCTGACTTTTCTCTACTGTGGCTTGTAGTAAGCTCACTTAATACGACGTATTATAACAAAATCATCTCTAATATGTTTCGTGACTACAGTTTTGTCCTTGGTCCTATGTTTGTTTCAGGAGTTACAATAATCTTGCTTGAAGTGAAACTTGAAGAATTTTCAAGGGTTGGTTTGAATCTCGTAGTGGTAGCATAGTTTCGCTCATCTATCCTGTGGTATGTGACAAATTAGGTGATCTGATTCGTTTCACACAATGATAGGTATACCGGTGCTTCCATGACATCCAGACTTATTTAAAGGGGGAAATTCGGCTCCTCAAGGTAGCAATGAGTAGTTGTTGACTGAAACTTGAGCCGTTCTCTTCGATATGGAATCAGCATTCTTACACCAATCCTGAAAAGCCTGCGGACTGTACTTCACTAGACTTCCGTTTGTTGGCCTGTCTAGTTTGCCTGATTGCATTTTTTTTTTCAATATCACACCGTTCACTTTGTTCAACACGACATCGCCGGTTTGGGTGAGCAAATGCTACCGATGATCTCCATAAAGAGCTGAGCCCGAGCACAGTGCTGCAGTTTGATGGATGTCCTTAACCTTATGCGAAATTTGCGATCGAATGTTATCAGTTTTCTACTGGTGCTAATCCGAACTTGCAACTACTCACTGTTGTTCAGCATTTGTTCGATTCGCATTCGACCACTCATTCACTCCGGTCCGTTTTCCCTGTCATTCTAATCAGCCACTATCCCCAGCCGAAGCGATTTACCGTAATTTCAGACACACCGGAATTGCAACGAGTTGCGCAAAACACACGAATTATGAGCAACGTGAGTTTTTTTTACATCCAAGCTGTCATATTCCATTTTGATACATGAATCGCCTGAAATTGTTCGCGCAGACGCACGTTTTTTTCTCTCTCGAGCAATACTCCCATGTGCTCGCAGGTTTCACAGTCAGATACATACACCTGCATATATGACAATTACCATGAGTATGACCGACTGTACTGTGAATCGGGCCGCTGTTTAACAGAACAATTATGTGGACTATTACAAAACAATCACTTCCTTTGAGGGAAATGTTGGTGAACTGAGGTTAATATCGATATGGATGCAGACATGCTATTGATTGTCCCACTGCGTATGATGTCCCTACCAGCGATTTGAGCGATTCCGAATCCCCCATCCGTACAGCCCACACCTGCCAACTCAACGAACCAGTTCGTGACCTCGTCAATGCTAGGTCACATCCTGGTTTTGCACAGTCGTCAGTGGCCTCGATGAGTAACGCTCAGCCTAGTACGTATCCAAATTTCAGACGGAGTACGTGATCAAACCACTACACAGGGTTCACTCTTAGTACTAGACTAAGTGATCGCATATCCGAAGTTGTTCGGGTTGCCTAGTAGCAAATGGTTGCGATGATCACGCGACTCTACCGGCTGGTGTGAAATAATTGACGGAGACGACAGGTTGTTTGTCATATAAGCCACTAACAAATTAAGGCTCTCAACTGTAGAGAGAGAAAACACACTAGCTTTGTACATCCTTCCTTTCAGCGATGACCAGACGTCTTTTCGACACCACTGATGACAGTTGCCCGACTAGAGTTTCGCTGTAGTTAGAGCCGATCATTGGAGCATATTTTTACACCCACTTGGCCTTTGCACTCCGATCCTCTTACTTGTGAAGTGCGTGTGTTGATCACTGAACCTCCGCCGTTATTTAGACGTTCAGCCACAATCACGTGTGAATGATGTCCAGATTGCCCCATCCTGTTTTGGGGCCTCACATTAATTGTCTTGCTAATCCCAACAATAATCACACAGTCAAACCTTCCCGGTCAAATGAAGTGTGTTAACAGTGCTTGGTAGATCGACGGATGTGGAACTCAAAATAATTGGTTCCCTTAATGCATTTGGAAGTACAAACCAAAATGCGACAAGTGTTTACCTCACTCTCATCGGCCATGAACGTGCAGTTCGTAATGCGTAATAGTAAATAGTGAAAAGTCAGAGCTACGAACAGAACTACAGTAATAAATCATACGGTTAAAATTATTTAAAATCTAGGCAACTTCACTGTGGCTGGAAGTGGCTTTTAAATACGTAGGCTCGGTTCCAGATGCATAATCAACGGAGCCTTGACAAATTTCATCGGATGTGAACTTTGATTGCGTAATAGTAATTAGACCGATCTATACTGTGCTTGCTCTCGATCCGGCAACAAGCGATCGTGGGTCAAAGTGTTCGTTCGCTGTTAAGAAATCTGTTCGGCTAATCATTCGGGAATATGTTCCGCCATTCGAACGGTTAACTTTATATCGTTTCTCTTCGAATAACGGACAACAATTCCACCTGAGTCTATAAATACTATAAAGACGGTCAAGAATTAGCCCGTTCATTTGGGTAGGCAACAGTCGTATTGACTGTTTGTCTGGTGGCTAATAATCACTGGGAGGCAACGTGGTACATTCGTTTTTGAATACCGCTTTTGGTTTGCAGCATGTCTGCTCTAAGTGCACAATATTTATGTACGGCAGCTTAATACATACGAACTTTTTCGATGTGGTATGTGCGTTTACTGTTGGAAGTATTCTGCTACGGTACCAAATAAAGTTCGGCAAGTATCCATTCTCCTGTAGCGTTTCTGTCAGTATGTTGTAATTTTGTCGGAGAAATATGACTCAAATTTTTCTAGGGCTTATTAAAAAACGTGTGCGTTTATTCATCATTTGAGACGAATTCTATTTTTTATGATGAACTTTGAGTAAAAATGTATACGAACTTTTGTCTAACCAGTCGACTATTTAAGGGTGTCAGCTGAGCGTTTACCGTACCGGGCATTATATACTGAGACCACCAACAGTTGGGTGAAACCACGTGGTGGTCAAGCGACAACGTGGTCACGAAATATGAGAACCCTGACTGCTCCACTGAGTAAAGTGGGTAGGTGTCGCCTGCCTGGATGGGGTCCTCGTGATCACTCAAACCGCTGGTTGGAGACGCTATCCGAGATGGCGGTGTGTCGCAGTCAATGGCGTACCTGCATCCATACCATTTCTAGTTCTTTTGCTTAGACTTCTATTAATTTTCAACCTTCTTACGTTTTCTTCTAGGATATTCCACGTCACTGTTGAGGTGAGCGGCAGCCCGAGCCACAGTACCTTTTGGTCAGGCTCATGGCTGATATGATGATGATGATGATGACTGGGGACAACTGTCCGAGGATTTCATCGACCGGTCCTGTCCGATCACTTGTAGACTGAATAAAGATGGCAAAGACCGATCCTACACTGTTTCCATCTGGATGAATCCCTCATCAACACACAGGCAAATGGAACAGCCACTGTCAGAGTTCACACAGCGTTTCTGAACAAGTTTTCCTATTCAGATGGCAACACCTTCAGGGAATTGCAGTCCTCGGTTTTGTGATGTTAGATACGTAACTGTGTTTGTTTGTTTGTTTATGTAACTTTGACATCATATGCTCGCGCAAGCAGTTGCTCAACCCATTTCGGCGCTTAGTTCTGATTGTGTAGGATGCTGCGCATCCACATTGATATTCCCGTGGCATTTAGTTGTTTCAGACGCCAGTCGTTTCATCCGAGGCGTTGGAATCCGAAATGTACCGAACAGACACACTGGAAAAGTGGCACTCCATATGCCGGCAACCCTGAGTTAAGTGACATACATCTTCACTTTTCTAAGGGAGACAAAGGAGTGTTTCCATTTTGGAAACTGTATCAGATCGGATCTTCGTGCCTCAGGACTGTTTTGGCTTTATGATAAAAACGACTTAGAATAACCCCTAAGTTGTAGGGTGGTATCTGACTGCATCGTCAATGCAACCACATTTGGTTCAATCACCGAAATACTGATTAAAATTTGTCCACATGAATGGAACACAAAATCCCACAAATGTAAATAACGATCTATCCACGTGTAATCTGATGATGGATACATCGTAAGGTGACACTGTCTGCTTTTCTCTTGAAGGAAAGAGTTCGTTTGTTTTATATGCTGGAAGGTATCCGTTTGCTATATGAACATGTTTCTTTTTGTGAAAGCACAACGCTGTTCGTTTGTCGAGCTTTACTACGAAAGTGTTAACAAGACTGGGGTAACGGAGTGAGCTACTCTATTCATTTTTCTGCAGACTGAATTTTAAAACCAATCGCGGTAATGTTATGTACATCGAGTCATTTCCGAGCTCTCCATCCATCCATTCCTTCTCATTTGAGTGGGCGGAAGTTGAATGCAGCCGTCCAGACAAACATCTGTGAATGGCTGTTGTGTGTCGGGTGAGCGTAAGTATTTATCGTGTACACAAATTGTCTCATGCAAGCCGGCAATTTTGAATCTGTCCTTCTGATTCCGGATGGGTTTTATAAGTTTCACAAGCCATTCGGGTAATTCCTGCTACGATGAGCTTGACATAGACAACATAGGTGAAGATGAAAATCCAGATTTGGGAAAGTTTTCGAGGTCCACATAGCTGTAGAACTTAACTTAAAAGAGAAAATCTGTTCTGTCAATGGAATTAAACTGAAGTAATGTTTATAGCTGTATGCTTGCATGCTTCTGGATGTTTACCGGTTTGACTTATTTACCCTCCTTTTTACACCTCAGGTTATCATTAAGGATAAACTAAATTCTATCGTTGTGATCAGTTCTATCCACCAAAACTCTTCTCATCTGGTTGTGACACGCTCAAATCACAGTTGGACTTCAGCAATACGCCTAGTCACGAAAATATACCTGTTGACTAAAAGTAGCTAACTTAGTGCTCCAAGTCAACTGGCTTCGATTTTAGGCAACTATTATTCTTGTTCATATAGATTGAACATCACCCACAATTGATCGCAGCTGTCGCATTCCCATAGACTTTCCAGTCGGCCCCTTTCGAAAAGAAGCACTAGACTCGAGTTTCGCTCTCATTAGAGCTCGTCAGTAGTGCATATCCTTGCCACTGCCCGGTCTGGTTTACGCTGTTGGAGAATTATTTAGAACATGGTTCAGAATGTGCCCGAATCTCAATAAGGTTAACCTTTCCAGATGCGACACGAACTTTTAAATCATACGATGAATCCTTTAGCCGGGATACAGTATAACGGATTGCTCCACCACTCAACCTGTTCAACCCATTTATGTATAGGCATGCACTGTTGTCAAGACGACCGCTGCGATGGTCGAAATGTAATTAACTTGTGAAAGCATTGGATCAGTGTGAGTGCCTGCAACTTGGACGGATCTTGCAGTGGATTGCATTCTTCATATTTCGCTTGACCCATTCAGATCGGAATCGCTAGGCTGTTTTTTTTCTCCTCATGAAACCAGTACAATCGGAAAGTGTCTGCTTATAAAACAGTCTTTTGGTGACTTGGTTCGGCATTTACACGCTTGGGTGTCCACGTTTACTGAGGCTCTTCTTCTCCATCCGAACTTTGACGGCTTACTTTGCTCCCCACAAAATGCATTTCATCTGTAGGAAAATGATCTCTGTTACAGGTCTACATAATCTCGACACCGAAAACTCTATATCGTTAAGGAGTATCGATTACTCACTTTATCAATTACCACTAGTCTCCCAACTTTTTCCTAAGAGCTACCTTCTTATATCAGGGAGGTATTTAGTATTCTTTTAGCCAGCAGATGAATAGAGGTATTTTAATTTGAGAATTCAGTTCAGTTGCACAAGGGCCAGTTCTCCTTGAGTATTTTCAACCGGAAAAGTGTATATTTAAAAACCAGTAGATACAGATTTTTCCACAAAATAACCTTGTGAAATTTGTAAACAGAAATCTGTAGCTTTTGCTCATTTTCAACCATTTTAAAAATGCAATACCACGATATCGGACAGTTTTCTAGAAGACATCGTGTTGTACAGTTGAAATTGTAAAGTTTCAGCATCCTGACATCTGTCTATACTTGTTATCGTCTTTATTACAGTATTATCAATGATAACCTCGCGTTAGTTCTTTTTCCTTCGCGTTCTACTGACAGCTGTTTAAAAAAAACACATGTATTCATACGAATCAAGCGACATTTGCTTGAGTCTATTTGTGACTTCGTGACAAGTTAAGTTCATAGCACCGACAACCGTTATGTTACAGTGCTAGGAAGTTGAATGCTACAATAGTTGTCGGTAGTACTATCGTGTCCTTTATTTTGAAAATCATTCGAAATTCTGAACGTTACGTTATGAAGCACAGAGTGTACTGATCATGACTGCCGTCCATCGGGACAAGGATATGGTAGTGTGTTGTACGTTTCTATTGATTCGTTATCCTATTTTTCCGTTCGATCAGACATGCATATAAGTAGTCTGCTTCTGAATTTGAGTGGTTCCTACCGTTAAGACACGGATGTTCATAAGTACTCACACAATGCAGTGTAAAGGTCGCGAAACTTCCTTCACAGATGCTACTTTGTTCGTCTAGTCGGCTAAGTAACTCGGCAACCATACACATGAATGGTCAACTGTACTTGGGCTTGCGTTCTGTTTTTTTCCATGTTTTCCTAGTTAACGGCGTACAATATGAATGAAACGCCGTCATCTGATCGTCTCACGCCCACTCACTCAAATATACTTGGGTTCAAGTCGCGTTAGCTGACCGCATAAGTGAATGATGCGTCACAGTTCTTCTTTGAGCTGATCGTCAAAATTATAATTTTGTTGTTCAAGTTAAGGCTGTAACTGTGCGAAGAATACTGAAACGACGTTCAACAGCTGTGAACGATTGGTAGCAAACAATATTGTGGATGATGTCAATAAAACAAGGAATAACTAGATCAACGAAGGTTTCTGTGAACTTTCTAACTACAGGTTATCTTCAAAAGCAGGATTGGAATGTTTGCGTGTTACTGTCGGACTATAGTGGTAGCCAATGAGGACAAAGTTTTGATTTTTAATGTGTGGGATGACTTCCTTATTGTGACTGAAACATGTTTTGTAAACTTTTTTTTCAGTTGTACTCACAACTGTAGCCCCATCAGTTTGGTGCTAGGAAATTTTGCACCCTAGAACAGCAAAATTAATTGACACAGATCGACTTCCGGTTGTCCGATTTCACTATTCACTTTTGTTCATAAGACTACAAAATTGCTTGAATTCGACGATTATTGCTTTGCAACTATAGATCGATCATGTTGTACCAGCCAGGTCCGCTTAGTCTCCTTGTCTCGGCGACAATAGTTTAACCGACACCATGAAGGATAGGCTGAATGCCATCTATATGAATGGACGTCATGATGGCACACAATAGAAGCGACACATAAAATTAACCAAACTGCGCTGTAAGCGGTAAGTTGGTTTAATACTGTTTACCTGGGTGAGCTGTTGGAATAGTTAGTGTTAGGCGATGCAATATGCATTAGGGCTGATGGAACGTGGGCGATAAGTTTTCGACTGGAATCACACAGCCAATGGAAACAACGTCCTCAAGAGTTAAATTAATGTCGTAGCTGTACCTCAGTCTCGGATCCCATTTTAATTTCTTGGAGTGAAACGAAATGTCATGTTTGCCCAACTAGTTGTAGCCTGTATTCAGTAGTGCATATCCGATAATTGTACTGTGAGTCGAGTAGGTTTTATGGTGGAATGATGTACATTTTGATGTTGACAATTATGTCATGACACCTCATTGCATGATGTAACTACGTAAACGTCATTCTGTTCAGCGTTTCTCGGGTATCGTCGTCACCTACGACGGAACAAAAGAAAGGAAGGGATTGGTTAGTATCGTTTATCTAGAGAGTAATCGGCCTGAAAGGACATGACTGTTAACGCCCAATCTTGTCATGAACGCACACAGAGCGTTTTTGAACGCATGAGACCAATAAACCAGAAAGCATATCGCTAGGCTTGTGAACAACGTACGTAATAAGGCCGGTACTCATTACTACCCTAAATGAATGGAATATTCATACCGATTGTCATGTTCATTTGTTACCCCACCGCATACGGGATTTCACATTCAGTCTACCGAAACCGTAAGAGACGTTTATCCTGGTGTGATACCCTGTAGGTCGCAGAGTAACAGGTATTTATCAAAGGCCGTTCTCCCAAACGACTGATATTGATAATCAGGCGCACGTGCGAACACGTTCACAGTGCAGTGACAAAGCCATGCGGTTGTCATGTCAGATCGGTGCCGGTTGAACTCACTTTTTTTTCAACAACGTAGCTTTCCGCGTTCATCGTCCACTATTCCGGTCCGATTTTAATTGTCTTAACAGTTGTGTAGCTCTCCTTTCGTGCTATCTGACGGTGTATCGCATTGGATATTTATTCTTACTCAACAAAATAAATGAACTCGAAGATTTTTTTAGCGGAGATACGTCAGTTTATCGCATCTTCTTTTTCGGATTTATGCCATCCCATCGGAAACATCACGAACAATTTGGTCATATCTGTGTGAACTTTACGGGACTTACGTTTGTTGGTTAGACGAAGTTGGCAGCTTTTGTTGTTTAAACTTTCATTTCCTCCTTTCCAACTTTAACGCTAACTAGGAATGCATTCTTCTACATAGAGTTTCGATCTATAGACGTTTAAGTTGACCGTGTTCACCACTACGCTGTTCGTCTCATTCTCGGGATGACCGAATGGTCATACCCATTGGTTATGCCACACTGGCTAACGAATTGTCAAGCCGTCTCAGAGGCCGTACTGAAGCTGTTCTATTAATCCCACAATGGATATCTTTCAAGCTGGTCGAATTAGCAGATTTTATTGACCGTAATGTTTTGCTTAGTGACCAGCAATCTGAGGTTTTGATTGTTGATATCTAAACGTTCCATTTAGCCACATTCTCCGTACTTCCATGAGCTGCCTGTCTGACCCACTTCAATAAAGAGTCGGGCAAAAGTTCCAATTTTGGTTAGGATAAATGGTGGTTGTCTTTATTCAGACCGTCGGTTCTGATGTCACATTCCAAATCATATTACCGCCAGATGCTGCTTATTTTCCCATTTGTATGTCGAGGCTGCCAAGGGCCCAAACTCGCCTGCGGTAGTCGAACGTCTTGACATAGAGCTACTGCGCTTTATGGATACCCCAGGAACCCTAAATGACTGGATTACATTCCATTGATGTACTAATTGACGAGGTAATCACCAGCCCATGATGAACTGAGAACTCTTTATCTCGCTCTGCTCCGTTGGAAGTCAGATTCATCTTCAGTGGTTCGGATTGAAGTGTCTAAAGTCAGCCACTTCCTTCGGCTCGAGTTCTCGGTCAGTATGCAGTTCTCAATCAAACCATGGGCAAAGTATTACCACTTCTGGAACCGGACCGGCGTTAACACTTCGATACTTAGCGCTGGGTATTGAGTGCGTTTATCGTTGTGTTTGTGGAATCGTATCTAGCCTGGCTGTTCAAACCGGCTTTTGTATTAAAGGGTAGCATAACACACGCTCTATCACCTCCTCTGATTAGTTGTTTATTCCTCAGCCAGCAGCTTACCGAACTGTCAAATGTTACGGCCTCTGGTCGATTTCATTGTCTGAGTGTCGACTACGAAACAGCGTGACAGCGTACTCTCGATAAGTGTGACCATCATTATCGTAGTCATCATAGTAATACATCAGTGGTTATCACTGTTGTATGACTGCTACAAAACCACGAAAAAAGCAAACCCTGTACAGGAAGAGAGAATAAATAGAAGTGGAGGGGAAGGGACCTTAACTACTAAAAATAGCTGTCTATATTCAAACATTCAACATCAAGGCGCCTACACACCGCAAATATACAACCGAGCTGTGAGTGAAAGTAAGACGTCATCAGCAAAACAGCTTTTCATGACGTTCACTGCCTCACGTGCAATTACTTCACAAGCAACTCGGCCAAATAACAACATTCACGCCACTGAGCCTGATTAGCCGCCATCTCACCTAACGTCTCCAGCCACCGACTCTGTGAGTCGCGAGGGCCCCAGCCCGGGAGACGAACCCGACCTACAGTGACCAAGTCCTTCGTGAACAATTTCATTCCTCTCGAGGTCGTCTGTCATCTGTCTACCTCGCACATTACGCTAGTCAGCAGAAAATGCAAACGACTAGCTGGCATCCCTAGTACATGGTCTAGCCATCCGAGTCTATGCAAGTGTAAGAAATGGAACAAAAGAACTCGCTTGGCAGTCCAACAAATACCCGCTCCTGACCTCTTCATTACCACCGATGCGAGCGATCGAACGCAGACATCGGTGGTCAAATACCTGAAGACGGTTCACGTCTTCTACCCTGAGCGCCATGTTTCGCTGCCGTAAGTAATACAGCCCTCACTGTTGTCTGATGTACGCGAGAAATACCTATCTGTTGCCATAGGTGTCTCAGATTAGCGAACACCGCCCTAGCCTTGGAAATACGCGCTTCTATTTCATTCCCTACACCTCCCGCCGCCACTGATGCAGCTTCCCAGGTATACAAACCGGTCAACTCCATGACTTCATTATCTAACATTAAATCTACGTAATCACAGCAATCTTGCAGAAGCACTTTGCATTTTGAGGCTGCAAAGCGCATTCCGAAGTACTTAGCAGAACGCGAAATAGCGTCCAGTGTTGTTTGTGCCGCTTGAAAGTTGTCAAACAGCAATACCTTATCGTCAGCATAATCAAGATCAGTCAGTCTTTCACCAGGTAGGAGGTCCACGCCGGCATCATTTGAGTGCCGCAGACAGTCCTCCATTATTTCGTCTATGACGAAATTGAACAAAAATGGTGAAAGGGGACAGCCTTGACGTACGCCGCTCCTGGTGCTGAAACTGTCAGATAGTTCGCCGTAAACCCTAACCTGAGCTGAATTGGGGAATAAAGCGCCGACAGTATGTTCGTATACTTGTTCAGTACACCCTTGCGTTTAAGCAACTCTAAAAGTGTAGATCGATCCATCGAATCGAACGCACCTTCATAGTCGAGAAATACAGCGATTGTTGACCGACAATTCACATGACAAGTCCTAGTGCTTGATTCTAAATCTACTGGCCAGAGTGCTGCATTACAAGGTTATGGTGACAACATAGAAGCGGGAGGCCTGCTTAATTAATCCTTTGTTTTCCGTCCAGGGCTTCAATCTTCTGGACTTATTATCGATGAGTGTGCCATCTGCTTCGCTGACAGACGGTCGCTTGGGACCATTAGCACGGCATATACTTGAACAGTCTGTCTATGTTCCCTGAAGCAAAAGCGGTCTCCATTTCCTTAACTTTCTCCGTTAGCCAAACCTCACGATCGGACGATCAGGCTATGCTTCAGCTTATTACGGATGTCTCATAAACTTACTATAGGAACTGTCGAGAGGAATCTTCCCTCCTGCACAACTCGAAATTTTTTTAAAAATCCATTGTTCACTTGTCCTATGGACCACCTCGCCGCATATTACATTACGTGTTTCATGAATGGTCTGCCACCTAAACGAGACTCGGTTTCACCAGAGCGGCCGACCTCTGCGTTCATATTTCCGGCCTGAGGGACCATATCACAAACATGTGTCAACCAAAGCAGAACGGTCAGATCCGAGCAGAAGGCGTCCTTGACACCGACGTCACTGTAGTAAGCTGGAACGTAAACAGGTTGCGTCTTGGACTGGCCTTAACAGAACCTGCAAAGTGGACGGCACAAAGTCTACTGTTAACAGAAATTCAACCTACCAATGCGGCTGCGGCCGTCCTGCTGAGGACTATACCTACTCCAGTTTGAACGGTAGCCGCAGCTATGGAATCAGTTGAATTGAACTATTATCGTGTAGATAATGCCGTTGTTGTTAGATCCATACGTTGGTTACTGTCCTGGATACTAGTCCGTCGACATGCAACCAGAGTCGAAAACGTTCTTGTTGAGAAGCGGCCGATTGATCTATATTCTATAATGTGCAAACGTTTAAAGCACCTACAGTGATTCACATTCGAGGTCTAAGCAAGGGACGACGGAGGCCTGAGGTCGGATGGTAAGAGATGGGATTCACGGGAGGCAGTGTTGCTATGATTAACTACATCTTTTGTGGGACCTGCAGAGTAATTACCAGAAATGGGATTCGAGAGAGACCTGAGAGCTAAATTTGATAGGACAGTGGTGTAGGGGTAATCGGTAGCATGTTTCTGCCTATCCATTTTTTTGTTGTATGCAACAGATAGGGCGATCCGATTAATACTGCGAGACGGCCGATGCAGTATATAGGTGTTGGTGTGAATTGTCATGTTTGTGTGTAGGCTGAGCTACTTCCAGGATGGCCAGACCTAAATAGGTGAACGATCAGGGTTCTGAGTGAAGGTCTTTAGGCCGAAAAGCTGTGGTGCAAGGCAGCGGATGGATGACGACGTACTAATACCGGCTGGAATATTTTTGAACAAAAGTTACAAAACAAAATAATGCCTACCACCTTCATTAAACTCTTACCTACCAACAAACACTGTGGACAGACGAGAGATACTGTGGTTCTCACCAGACCTCTACCAAACATGGCCTGCACAGGTAATTGAGTGACACTGTATGTTTATTCGCATATCAACCCACGCATCCAGTATCCTGGCTTCCAAGTAGCGTTCTCGGGTATAAACAGACCCGTCAACATCGTCGTCGTACTTTACAGTTCCGAATTGAGCATAAAACAGGACCTTCAGGCTATTAATCGCAAGTACGTCTTCGCTTAACACCTCGGCAACTTCCACAACCTACTTCCACCCGTGAATCTTTGAGACTTCCCTCGTTCGACGGTCTAGAATGTTCCTTCATCGATATGCTAACGCCTTGCCATGCCTGTCACCATTCAGGTATCCATTCTGCATCCCTGTTTGGTTTGATTTCCCGCTTCGTTAGCTGGCGTCCATCATCGTCGCATTAAAAACATTAGTTCAATATAAGTATATACTTATTATGATATATATATATTAACTGTATATATTTCTCATGTCCGTTTAGTGAACGTTATCACTCATTTGTCTGCTGATCATCTGTCTCTGTTTTCTGAAAAAATCTGTTTTTGTTCCCTTCAATCAAATAAATGTTTAAAAAAACACCTCACTCAGTTCCGCTACAATCAAGAAGCTAAGCTCATTCGTGGACTGGCTGCTTTGACCAAGGACGATCGTCTGCTTGTGCACCAGATGCGACTTTCCAAACGATTTAGTGCGGTTAGTCTAAAGTATCCGCGATAGCGGGATCGTTCGCGCTCACTCTTACACTTTAACCCGCTTGTGTTCGTTCGCCCCTTACATGCCTCCTGATATATGGCCACGTTTTGGCCGATTGTCATTATTATCATCCTCACGGTGCATACTTGGTGTCCTGAATTTCGTCTGATCTTTGTATCTTGTTTTCTTCCGATTTGTTGATCAACTGATTAGCAATTCGAGCTGTGTGTGCACGTGTTGGTCTGTATGGGTTTCTACAGTACCTTATGTTGTCCGGCAGGTGGGCTGATTATTAACACTGATTCGATACTTAGAGCACGTCACTGTTTATTACCGTCCGGCGTACTCAACCAGAAGTGACGTAGACGCTGTCATTCGCAGTATTCGGAATTAGAACTGGTAGCAATTGGACTGCTAGTCAGTTTAGTTATCATGGCGTTGTCGTGTGAGGTATATGATTTTCCGTTTGATCTTTTCGATCAAGTTGTCTCTCAAGTGCCATCTAGAAAAAAAGTCGTGTTGACTTTACTCCCTCGGCCTCGGGGATCTACTCAGCTGGCTAAGGGTTTGTGCTCGATGATTGGTTCATTGTCAACGTTAGTAGTAAACTTTCAAACCGCATTAGTTCCTCCCTGGAGTTCCTGGGAAGAATCACTCCTCTAGGATGACCGCCTTCATCCGGTCCCACAAAACGTATGAAGAAATGTAGGACCCTAGTGCAACAACTCTCAGATGCGACGACGGGCTAAATTTATGATCTTAGTTTGATTCGGAACCATCTTTGGTAGGTCATGGTCTTCATTATAGCCATTAATTCCTAGAATTCTGAGGTCCAGTCGGCGCTTGACGGCTGATCTCTGGTGGACCGTACATCAGTAGAGTACAGCGATTAACCCTTATTTCTACACAGACAACCCGTCTTGGTTGAACCAAAGGTGAGCACTTAGCCTGATCAGTTCATTAGCTAATTATTTCAAGTATACGTGGATTCAGTGAAGCTTTGTGAACAGGACACTTGACAGACGTTTGCGTTGGTATACATTACCATATAGGGACGCCTTATCTTGGCCTCACGTGATTTATTCAGTGCAATCAATAATTCGTATCTGACGAACAATGGGTAGCCTTGGTGCATTTGTTCGAAGGGATTTGATTGGACGAACTCAGCTGTAAGCTGTCAACCAATGATTCACAGAAGGCTTCAGCCCATCAGGATTGCCCACTCAAGCAAACTGGCTTCTGGGAAAAGTAACTACTCGAGATGTCAGTTAGATGCAGCATCGGATTTGTTGTGAGAAGTACCTGCCCAAAACAAGCTGGTTAGGTGTGTCTCGTGTTGAAACAAACGTGCGACAAGCAGAGAAGAGCCAACCAATTGTAAAGCTAATGCTTCAGAATAAACAGAATCTCTCCATTTTACTGCTGTTTCTTGTCCGTCAAATACTCCATAGTGTTGGGAATGCTTAAGTGCCGGCTACTCTTGATCAACCTTGGGAACTTCACCTCTAGGAAGGGGAATAATGCACCACCCTACTAACATCTACGGTTTGGAGCGCTAACCTTGGCTCTCTATTTGCTCTTGATTAAGAGGGCACTACCAGGTTGCCTGTGTTTCGTTTTTCTGGTAATGCAGCATTTCAGAAAGATACAGAACCACTTCAGATCGATTTGCGCTGTCCCAACCAGTGGCTCATGAATGAGTATTTGGCGTCCAAAATAAACGTGTGTGAAAGCGTACACATTCCCCGCTAAACATTTAAAGACTTTTACCTTGGTAACACAGAGCTGCCAGCGTTTGTTTGATGACAGATTATTTATGTAATCATTGTTAAATTTGTCCCAGTGACATTCGCTCTCAGGAACATTATGTTGAACCCTCTATCCTGACACCTTCTCTGCAGTGTTTATCTCTTTTTAGTCGCTCCCATTTGTAAACACACATGCAGACATGTCATCCTCACTTGAAAACACATGGCACTTATTGAAAGTTTCCAAGTGTGAAACACTAGGAGAATCAACGCGTATGGCACATCGTTAGTTACCTTTATTCAAAGCTCTGGACAAAACGTTTTATGTACTGTGCGTTTTCATTCTTCGTCTTAGACTGAATGATCCATGTTATTGTTCGCATGCGTGTACCATCATTTGCCGCACAGCTGTTTGTGGTTCCGTTCATACGTAGGCATTCTTTGATACCGGCCACTGTGATAAACTACCCAGGAACAGATGCCCATAACCAACTGTCATTCACTGATTATCCTCACAATTGGTTTATTTTGCTCACACGGGTACATGCACCACCACGCATCATACGTCAACATTAAGTCTGGGTTCGCGCTGCTCACTATTTTTCATTTCCTGTGAGGTCAGAGTGAAGATACCACTTTTAGCAGCCCTCGACCTCATACAGGACATCGGATTACGACTAAACCTTTCACTTGACCGAACTTGGCTGAACAGTGTTTCTCCTGTCAATAGTCGAACTTACGAACTCAATACGAATCCGTTTCCGCTTGACTCAGTTATCCATTGTTTTTGTGTGTGAACCATTACTCATTTTTCGTTCGATCGCATCACACTGAACCGAACAAACGGAAGGTATGCTTATCTATCGTGCACCTCAGACATTAATGTCTTCCTGTCCGCGTTCCCGTCCGTTTGGCTCCAGTACCATGGTGCATTCTGGACTCATGTGGGATGTACATTATGAATTCAGTGCATGTCTGGTAGAACTCGTAGCTCTATCCGTTGACAAACTCGTTGGTGGCGTCAGATTTGTTGAACGGCGGTTTTCCTCTGCGTTTAGTGATTGCGAATGCGTGTGTGTATGAAAGTGGCCAACATACAGTGCAATTAGGTTTGCAGTCTCATGTGCATCTCAACCCTGGTTAATGTGAAGTTACAACTAAAAAGAGACCCTATGTTGAGTTTCATTTAATTTATTAATTGAAACTCTGACAGCGCCGCTCCGTCTGCCAGCGTCTTTTGTCTGGATTCAAGTACTGGTGCCATCACTGGAGGTCTACCATAGATATCTGTAACGCAATGCCTAGTACAGAAATAAGCATGTCACATAAAATAATGCAGATAGAGAGATTTGTTTCATTAGTACTGAATTCTGCGTACAGATGCAACCGATTACGATTGTTCGTCAAACCTGACAGCTTCTCTAGTCTTGCCTACTCTGTCTGCTTGGATTCATGATTGTGGAAGGTCGCTGGGTTGACAAAAGTAGATTCAAACGTGAGTTGTCGCAGTCCTCTTTGTCAGGTCACTTTCTGACTATCGTGATTTTTTTTGCAGCCGACCTCGAGTTCCACAAGTGTGGCCCGATGGTTCAGGCGGTTGGATAGCCAATAGTACACACAACTGAGCCCGTGAAGTTGGCACCGAATTTGCTTTCTCTGAAAATGTTCATATTGTTATCTCTGGAGATCTGTTGTCTAACAGTCCCATTGCTCATTTGGTGATTTCGCCAGGCGCAAACGTTTGAATCCTGTTTGAATAGCAGGAGTGCTATTTTGTTCAATTTTTCTCAATATTGTCTGCTTTTGGCCAGCTTGCTGTTTGTGAACAATTGTACACTACTGATTGTTTGTATCTGCTACCTTACTTGTTTTCTATCTCCAAACGGGGATCATTGTCGTTAGGGGAATTGTTGCTTATACTCCGCTCGACTAGCTGCTTGTAGATCTAATCACCACTGAAAGTAACCGTTTTGTTATCCTATTTGTAAAGATGTTCATCCCATGGCGTATATTGTATAAATTGGCAGTCGTGTTGATTACCATCAGGTCACTTGTTTGATCGTCTTTTTATCGCGTCTCATTTCTAGACCAACTACAATCAACGATTATCTCGGGCATCCGGTCTGGATAGACAAAACCGTCCGGTTTCACTGAACAACTATCCATCGGGTAAGTGGACGGACCGTTTCTTATTTCTTTGTGTTTCCCCCTGTTCCTCTATATACCTAAAAATTTTGCTTCTTTGCGGAACTAATGGATGACTTTGTGGCTGCTTTTTACTCTGCGCCACTAATAAAATTGACAGGGGAAGCGTTTGATGGAGTTTGTACAAACCTCAATCCGCATTAAATGGTTTCGAACAAGTGTAGAAATGGTTTCGGCAAAACAGATATGGAGAGACATTAACTGTAAGATAATAAGTGGTGATAGGAATTAATATGGTGTCTAGATGGTAGAAC
>LOND01001392.1:51920-54555 GCA_014220965.1 Paragonimus kellicotti | reverse complement strand
CGACGGAACACAACTTGGCAATTGTTTATGGACACGTTAGAAACTGTGTCCAACGTAACATAGAAACGACCAACAAGTGGACAGGAAAAATCACACAAAAAACAAACTGAGAAATAAGTGTGAGGGCAACACAGCATGAAATACCAAAAGATAATCATCATGGAGATCTTTCCTATACACGCGGAATGTATTATGAACCGATGACCAAAATTCTTTTAATCCGAACACGTGCAACGAAGTCCGGCTCCTATGTACACACTTAAAATTTAGAAGCAGTGGAACATACATAACTTCTACCGACACGTCTACATACCCCAGTCACGTAGAGGCTTCCTTACCTTGAACACGTGCAACGGGAATTTCCAGGTAAGCCTCATTCGATGTGAATTCCCGAACGCATAACAGCACACAAATAATACAACGGAACAAAGTGTATACATTATAATCAAATATATTAACCCCCTCTCCTTGATGCACTTGGTAAGGAAGCCTCTACGTGACTGGGGTATGTAGACGTGTCGGTAGAAGTTATGTATGTTCCACTGCTTCTAAATTTTAAGTGTGTACATAGGAGCCGGACTTCGTTGCACGTGTTCGGATTAAAAGAATTTTGGTCATCGGTTCATAATACATTCCGCGTGTATAGGAAAAATTTCCATGGTGATTATCTTATGATATTTCATGCTGTGTTGCTCTCACACTTATTTCTCAGTTTGTTTTTTGTGTGATTTTTCCTGTCCACTTGTTGGTCGTTTCTATGTTACGTTGGACACAGTTTCTAACGTGTCCATAAACAATTGCCAAGTTGTGTTCCGTCGCACTTTTGTTCAGTTCTCGTCTTCGTAATGCTGTTTTTTTGACGTTGTGCATTTGGGCCCTGTTTGTAGGGTAGTCACATACAATCATGGCTTGTAAATGTTTCGTCCTAATCATTCCATAGTATTACCCTGTTGCAATATTGTTTTGATTGCAAGCTTGCTGCCCGGTACGTGCTGGTCGATCGTCCGTTCATTCTTGATTCTGCATTGTTACCTCTTCAGGAATCGAACTCGGGTCTATCGCGTCCACTCTGGCTGACTATAGATTGCCAATTTTATCAACGAATGAATCCATGTTGTTAGCTTTTCGCTCAGTTTGTCTTATCGTCTGTGATTGGCTAACTGCTAATGCTATCTGACTGATGAGTTCATTAGTTAACCTATGGTGATGACATTCCAACAACATGCACAGATTTTTAGTTGCTACAATTTTTAGAATTGGAATAAATGTCCTTGTTCTTCTTCTCTAACAACTACAGCAAAAGACTGTCTTGAACACTGTGAGTAACCAAGATGATCACCCACGAAGCCGATAGGCTGTATCTATGCTTACAGAGTCAGCTCACCTGGTCTGGTCTAGTCGCCGTTCAGTTGTTACTCTAAATGGAGAATATAACTGTCCTGTAGATTTTTACCTCACCTGGCCTGAGTGAATCTGATTTTGGTTTTAATGCGCACTAAGTTGTAATTTAACCCCCTCGGAAAGCATTCTTATTAAGCTATTCCCGTTGACAAACAACGCTGGGTTGGATTGTGTAATGCATCATGTTTACCTAAGAGTAACAATGCGATCACAGCCTGAGCCAACGAAACTCGTTTCTGACCACGGAAACAGTTTGTGGTGGGTTTGCCAATGTTTGTGACGCCACGCTATGTGCACTAGGACTGAATGCTGAGGGAGCGTTTTACGACGGCATTACAATTGATGTATATCGTTGAGGTTGTTTAGCGTATCAGTCGTGCAATGTTTCTTTCACCGGAATCGCGCGTGCTCCATAATCTTTTTGAGTGATTTCTGTGCTTACCGCTAGCTTGGCAATTTTTTTGTGGTCTCACTTCTGATCTGTAAAGTTAGAGTGCAGTTTGTTCAATCTCCCATAGCAACGACTGGCTTGGTGAGTCAGGGCAGCTGGATTCTTTTTCAGACGTTTTTCAAAAGAAAGGAACCTGCTCTGTAACTATTCTCCGTTCTAAACGACTTTGTAATGGTTAGTGAAAAGGATTTGTTGTTCAAAATGAACTGAAACTGTCGTTTAGACCTATCACTCACGTACTCCCTTGAAGTTCTGTTGAATACCACTCAAGCGTGACTTTGGCTGTGTAGGTTTTGACAGATCTGAGATTGAAGATTAACTGATTGCAAATTCGGGGTTTCTAAGCTTTCGGTGTGGTTTCATAGCTCAGTTTCATCTAGTCATTCTGTTCCCGTGGCTGCTTTGAGTCCTGCCGAAGCTCTGCTTCTCTGCAATTTGGTCTTCCTCCGCGAAGCTGGAGTGGGCCGCCGCGAAGGAGGCGCTGATCGCCGGGTTCGGCAGCCCTGCCGACTGCCAGGAGGCAATGCGGCGGTTCAGGGGCGCCCGGCTTGACCAGGATTGGAGGATGAAGATCCCGTGGCCGCAGCCGTTCGAGGATGGGGACGTCCGGAGTTTCCTGGAGGATTTCGAGGACGTGGCGGAGGCGGTCGGAGTCAAGACCGACCGGGCGAAGCTGGCGGCCCTGCGGATGCTGCTCAAGGGCAGGGCGAAGGCGGTGCTGGAGGCGGCACGAAGGGCCCCCTCTACGACAAGCATCTCCGCCCTGTCCACAATTGATATCGT
>LOND01001392.1:41920-49420 GCA_014220965.1 Paragonimus kellicotti | reverse complement strand
ATCATCATCATCATCATCATCATCATCATCATCATCATCATCATCATCATCATCATCATCATCATCATCATCATCATAGACAGCAATACATCAGTGGTTCACACTGATGCTTGACTGCCACACAACCTGTCGTGTAACCAACGTCTCACGACAGTTCAGTCATCATATTTGACCTTTGACCCGTTTAGCTTTCAGCTTGTTGGTCGTTGAAAATCTGACATTTGGCGCTGCATGGTTGATGTTACGCTGTGTAATCCTTATCTGTGGCATCTTCTCACTTGTGTGCATGGTTGTCATTCGGTTGTTCGTCGAGCTTCGTATTTCGGTTGCAAATTCCTCATTATCACACGGAGGGACAGCATCAGTGCATAGGTGTTTTAGCGTATAGACTTGAGCACACTGATGACGCCACCTGGTTTGATGTTGAAATGTTTGCAACCTAAATACGATGCTCGGTGAACAACCGAGTATCTAAACCTGAACAACTACTAGCATTACCACCGTTCCTAATAAGCAGAAATAACTATCATGTTTGGTATTAGCCTTTCATTGAGAGTATACACGAATTCACCGACCAAGAAGCTAGTATAATCGGCTGTTCTGAAGGTTCAAAGTTGTTTCACTATGCTCAAACTTGTTTCTTTTTCCGTTTTTAGCTGTTAGCGTCATTCCCCCTAAAACAGCTTCATAGCAATTAACCACATCGGATGTAACAGTCCGTAGATATTAATTGTATTGTGTAAAGGTGAACAGTAAAGATCGGTTAGAAAAATTTGAGAATCGCAAAAATCTGTAGGATACTGATCCGGTTCATCAGATTTGTCTCTGACTGTCAGTATCGACAAGAGTGGTGAATAGCATCATCAGAGTAAACAGCTATCTGTTGTATTAGACCTGCAACAAATAAATGACTTATAGAAACCGAATTCCACCTTTTAAAATTGTGAGAACGTCACACCCTTAAAGCAAGGCACTGTATAGTTAAACAGAGAATTGTAATTTTTATGGTTTCTCTCCTTCCTATGCTGTCCAACTTCTGATCTCTAGTGCTAACTCACCGTCCATACGGTGATCGATTGTGTTTGGCGTATCAATTATTCACATTCACTGCTGGCTAGTTTAAAGTTCGTATTACCATCAGACGCATGACGTTCTTGGATAATAAAATAATCTTCTGTCGTTGAAGACCTACAGGAGAGCAGCGCTTACGCCATTTATTAATTGGAAACCATGTTTAGCTGTGGTTGCTTTGTTTTTTTTTTTTTTTCTAATTCTTCTAAGGAGCTGTCCACTCGTTAGTCGAACAACTAGTGTTTGTGGCACATTTTGAACTCTCCAATGCTTAGATGTAACCTACCCCGCCTACATTGTTGGTCTTGAGTCAGTTAGAACTCATTCTTTTACGCGTTCTTATTCTGTGCCATATCTGGTTAATTTATGGCAACGGAGCATATGACTGTTTGCTAAGTTTCTAGTTAAGAAGTCGTGGCGATTTCCTATTGACGTAACCTATCTCCTCTGCATTGATCACGTTGTGTTGAAATCCAGAGTTCAACCACAATAACTTCGAAACTTCAAGCTACACAAACTGACAAATTATTTATGTAAACCTAGGACCAAAACTTCCTCTCTGCAAAATAATGTTATGAGGACCGAGCCTTCCGTTATCCCAAGCTCCAGTTTTCACTGCATGAGCCCTATTATTCAAACTGACACTAAGACCCGAGCCAAGTCATTGGCATACTGATCATTATGCTAAAGGATATTTGTGTTATCAGTCGAACTATAACTAATTCAACGCACAAATTGGTTTGTCAGTCTATCTGGGTGTGATATGTTGCATCACCAAAGCATTCGATTACCAAACATTTAAATGTAGGGGTAACGTACGTGATAAGTTAGATCGAACGCCTTTAGTTGTTTAGCGAATATGAACGTTTTCTTAGAAGTGGTCCTCAAAACTCGACATCCGGTAAAGAAAACAGACAGTAGTCTTGACGTGTAAACACTGGTCGCTTTATATGTGGACACGCTATAACGTGTTATATCATCCGACTGCGTCCAAATTCAACTGGTCTGAGGCACGTGTCACAAGTTCTTACTTTAACTAATTATTATTAATTAATAATCGATATTGGGGCGGGCATTGCGATGTTGCTTATAATATGGTGAACTGTAAAATTACGGAGATGTCAAGTGAGTATTACGTGCAAGTATGTTGGTTGCTGTTCCAAGGAGTCACTTCCGGGGAGACGATTTTGCGTAGGCGGTAGCAAGACCCACAACGAGGGATGTGATTTGTGGAAGATCTCGTACACTAAGGTTACGCAACCTCCTACGTGTTGACAGTTTATAGAAAATTGCCCCAGTTTTTGCAAGTTGTCTGGACCTTATTCTGCTATGAATCACCAAGGTTGTCAAACTTGTTTAATCAACACTTCATACACCGATGGCGAATCTGGCGCATTGTTCATTGTTCAACGCAGTCGGTGGCGGTTACAAGAAATGGCCAGACAATTATCCGATTACGAACTAGGTAGGTTCTTGACGCATCATTGGGTGTTTGGACTGCAGCCCTGCAACTATACACGTCGCTGGTTAGAAATATTCCCCACCGTACTTCGGTCAGGATGATTGTTTACTATTCTTGTTAGTCGTTTGCCGTTCTTCTTCTCTTCTCATTCAGTTAACCGCTTTATCTCTTACTGTCGTACCCAACAACACTGCTGTTCATAATACTTTTAGTGCTGTAAGTATATGTAGGTTTGTTTTCAATGACGGACTACGCATTTTGTGTGCTGCCAAAATTTTGCCTCTATACTGAGGGACCAAAAGTCACGTCAGATAACAATTTTGTCAGATATATCATTTAACTTCTGCTTTGATCATCGTGTTCCGCTGTCACTGTCATTTGGTTCACCGGTTAAAACCGATCCTGGCTCACAGGACATTATGCTCAACTGACCCTATCGAGAAAGAAATTTTTGCATACTCCTATCTCTGGTTGGCATACTTGACATCATTCCGCTTTCGATTTCGTTCTGTAAACACAAGCAATCCATAGTTGCTTTCAAACAACACAACAATTTGTCATCACTCTCTCTCTCTCTCTGTGCGCTAACTTGCTTGTGAACCCGTGCACGGCCGTGTGTTTGCATGTCTGGCGACTTGTCTGTTTACGATACGCTTGGTGGCTGCGCACATCGTCTGTGCTTCAAGTCCTGTGTGTATTGTTCTCTCATCTGTTGACTTTGTCTGCCATACAGTGGAGCAGCTGACAATCGAAAGGTTTACTGGTTACCTACTGTGATCCATGTGATTTGTCACGTTGACCTGTTTATGCAGTCCAGCTGAAAGTGAATGAACTAATGCTTTAACCTACAGAATCATGTTCATTTGTTTACTGTGGTAATTAACTTTTTTAAATGTGCATCACGTCCTCATCATAACAGCCATGAGCCTGACCAAAGGTACTGTGGCTCGGGCTGCCGCTCACCTCAACAGTGACGTGGAATATCCTAGAAGAAAACGTTACTAAGAAGGTTGAAAATTAATAGGAGAAGACTAGACGGAATAATTAGAAATGGTAGGCACGTTGTCATCTCGGATAGCGTTTCTAACCAGCGATTTGAGTGATCACGAGGACCCCACCAGGCAGGCGACACCTACCCACTTTACTCAATGGAACAGTCAGGGTCTTCATATTTCGTGACCACGTTGTCGCTTGACCACCACGCGGTTTCACCAACTGTTGGTGGATCTCAGTATGCAATGCACGGTATCGTGAATGTTCACCTAGCATGCGGAGTACGTGACCCAACACGTTTCAGGTTATGCAACGTGATTAGTTGACTAATTGATCACGCATCCTCGGACGTTCCGGAATACGTGCTGGCGAACGGCCGTGTTGCTCACGTTGTCAGTCCACTTGATGTGAGCTAATTGGATGAAGAACCGATAACCAAACACAGCAAGTCTGGTTCTATCTTCGCCGACTCTTACTCATAATCGTTCACTTGTTTCGTAATCTTCAAATCAGCGTGATGCTTTGCAAGTAGTTGGTTCCTGTATTCGCCAGCATAATGGCGGATAGCTATTTCGACCTTGTTGGGTCTCGTCGGCACCGAGAAATCGAACCAACGCTATGTGTGCAGATAACAGAGTTGTGTCTCAGTTAATTATCTGCCGGACCGCGGGTTCCTTGTCTCAGGCTTTGCAGAATAAGTGGTTACACCAGTTGCTACGTTTCCTTTTTTATAAACTAGAAGGAAAACCTTTCGTGGACCTCGGGTGTATGATTACTTATAAGCCAACCGGGGATCACTGATCGATTTGAACATATGAAGCTATATATATATATATATATATATATATATATATATATAGCTTCATTGTTTCTTCTAATCAGGAACCCGCTTGCGTTAGCATACATACTCCCGCTCTCTCTGTCGTTAAGATCGGCGCATAGTTTCTTCATTTTCTGATTCTTTCCTCCTCTCCCCCCAAACGGATACCGCACGCCCATTTTCATCCCTCTTTGGATTCGTCAGTTAACATTATTCTGAATAGGAGTCGAAGCGAGTAATCGACCTCCGGTTATATGTGCATAACCTGTGAGAGGAGGGTTCTTGTCATTGATGTGTAATTTGTTCGTACTGAATAGTATTTCGAAAACTTTCAGTGGTTGTCAGTACAAACTGGAAACCCGAAGTGCAGTGTATTAGGGGCGCGAACAAATTTCATATTACTCCTTTAGTTTGCATGTATGCATACGGTTGCTGTGTTTTATTGACTCATTCTTCTTCATTTTTCTAATACCATAACCTCCTATAAGTTGATTTCTATATTCTTCTATCAGTATATACGTTTTTTCCCTTCTCTAACTCAACCCTTTCCTTCCGAACACTTCTAGTTTCGTTCTGGTTGTGTGCTGTTCTGTATCGAACTGGCGTTGTCTGTTTGGTACAGACATATACGGGTGAAATCAAGAGAGAGAGTAGAGGATGCAAATAATTGGATTCAAAACAAGTACTTATTAGAGCGTATACAGTAAAATGATAAAACGGAATTAGTTACTAAGTTCGTAAACGCAGGTAACGGTACGTACGCAAAAAATACACGCTGATTAACACAACTAAAGTTCATAAAACGGTTACGCAACGGACAGGTGGATAGTTTGTACGGTGAGCTTCAGACCTCCTGATGGGTATCCACTGTACACTTTTTCAAATCCGATTCGAATGTCACAGCGAGTATTGAACGTTACATAGCTGAGGATAGAATAACCAAAACCTTAAGAAAACGAACCTGGAGCCAGATCCGAAGAATCTTGCGCTATTCTACTTCGCATATATTCTAACCGCTTTCGTGGTCTTCAACTGGTACTCAAAAATCACAAACAGACAGAAAAGTTTTGTACTGCCTACAAGGTAAAAGCCTGAAATTAACGATGAACCGAGGTCTCTTCCGATTGCCCATAGCTGTCCATGATGCGCATTCACTTACGGTCTAGCATACTTCCGTAGGTACAGCCGTTCGAAAACTCAGTGGTTATTGATTGAGTAGAAAAATAAATCGGATAACGATAGGATAGTGATGAGATGGTTGCAAAAGAAACAAGATGAAACCAAATCTATTAAGGGGATCTTTGAAAAAAGTTCAAACTTATACCGTAAGACTAAATCAATTTCGCATTTCTTGTTTGTGTATGCACAAAGTAAATTACATTTGAACTTTGCTCATAGTCTTTCGATTTTTTAGTTTTACTGGCCACGAAGGCGGGTGCGGCTAGGAAACATATGAACAAACTTTGGGTAAACCATATGGAAAAAACTAACGATTCCAAGAACTGGTTTTTATAACACTCAGGCTTAATATAAGTGAAAAAATATTGAAAGATACAAAACTAGAGCTTAACAGAAGACCACTTATAGTTGTTTGAGTGATTATCGTAGATTAGTGTTCAGTAATATGCTGTTCTGTGGCCTGATAGAAAGTTAGCGGAAATGTAACGAATCATTCAAGCGGGTTGTACGATAGGTCGTGTAGCGCAGGAAACGGCATGAGATCATGTGGGTTCAGACAATTTCGAACGACGATGCCGAACTGCCCGTTGCAAGAATTATCTTCCAAAAACTGCTCTTTTAAGATGCTGAAATCATTCATCATATAGAAGAAATCACTTATCAGTAAATCACAGCTTTTCCACTCTCATCATCATGCTTTCAAGAAAAACGTAACCTAAAAGGTCGTTGATTTTTGAGTATGTATTCCATTATGAAAATAACTCACACATCACAGTAGTGAAAGTGTGCTCAACATAGTAGCATACTGTAACATGTTGGAGTCCACCACACAATCGATGAGCATTTAAATCGTATTACTGATAAGCTTGTGGTAGATTTATTTGGGTAGTAAATTATTGGGTGTATTCCGCAAAACACAGTAGGTTGGTCCGTAAATGAGTCCGCTGTTTCTGTCACTGTTTTGAATCCGGCAGTAGTTCAGAGTGTTCGCAATAGAGTCCCCTTTTAAAATGATCGAAGCTACCCCAGAGTTTATCCGAATACAAAAACTCTTTTAGATTACTGATGATTAATTCCACTAATTTGCAGTGTGCTCTAACGCGTACATAACCTACGGCTGAATTGCGGTTGCTACTCACAACTAGGAGTGTCGCTCAGCTTATTCATAATCGTGACCTACCGAGAAATGTTCGTCACTTGCCGTTGCGGTGACGTCTATATCGGCAGAACAGATCGGTGCCTACGACAAAGAATGGCTGAACATATGCCTAAGTGGTTGGTGCGCGCCATGACGCAACAGGCAATGGCAACAGAGCGAGTGAGACGAAATCCGACCTCATCCATTGCAAAGCACATCATGGAAACAGGTCACGTTGTTGACCTCGCCAACCCTTGCAAATATTGTTGCGTAATCGGAATGCGAAGTGGCTTGGCTTCTCTGAGGCAATGTTACTCAATACTCGCCGTCCGGTCTTGCGTGTGCATAAACTGTTGACTCACGCAGTTTGTCTGCCCTGGAACTGATAACAGTCCTTGTGTCATGTAAACCCAATCGTTGATTGTTTCTATTGTTGTTGCTATCCGCATGTCCTATATATTCTAATGTTTTACGTTCGTAACTGAAGAGGGTAAACGAAATGTTAACATCTCGCGACATATGTTTTCTACCGTTACTGGTGAACTGGATCAAGGGAACTCAAGTGTTTAAATTTGCATAACTGAAGCGCGGGTTAAATTGCAAAGCGGTCACATACAATTCGCAATCGCAGCAAACTATTCACCATCAATCCACAGCTTAAGCAATCCTTTAAGCGCAAAATAAAACAAGTGGGAACGTAACGAGATAATAAACGATACAACCTCACTCAAACCTAAGCGGTTGATTCAAGTTCAGCAGAGCGTTATGTTTTTCATCTTTGTCGTCAACCGACAGAAATGACAATTTAACTAGGGACAGTAGATGTACGGAAGGTCA
>LOND01001391.1:68936-88049 GCA_014220965.1 Paragonimus kellicotti | reverse complement strand
GTTAGCCCCTCTGCCGAAGACATGCAGACCATGCTGAACAAGGTGAAGTGACCGGGCTGGTTTGTATGGAATGCGCTTCGCACCTTCAAAGTGCAAAGTGTTACTTCAAGACTGGGGCATTTCCACTCCTACTTTCTTTATTGCAGGTAATCCGCTTGAGACTGTGGACAGTTTCACCTACTTGGGTAGCACTATCTCGTCAGCTTGTAATATTGCTGATGAGATATCAGCGAGGATAGCAAAGGCACGAGTTGCGTTTGCCAACCTGCGTCATCTGTGGTGTCGTCGAAAAGACGTTCGATTGTTGCTGAAGGGAGTATATAATGCTTGTGTGCGTTCTGTTTTGCTCTGTGGTTCGGAGACATGGCCTGTTCGCAAGGAAGATATCAACAAGCTTGCTGTATTTGACCATCGTTGTCTCCGCCAGTTAGCCCACATTAAGTGGACTGATCGCGTGAGCAATACGGCAGTTCGCCGGCGCGTATTCCGGAACGCTCGGGATGCGCGAATTGATGTCACACCTCTCAACTGTTGCCAACAGCCGGCGATGGGTTAATCGAGTGCACGTATAGATACGGATATGCACAACGAGTTGTGTGTCTCGTTGTATCATCTAGGTGGTTCCAAGTTGTCGCATGAGTTTTTTCGTCGCCTTTCCAATCCATTCTGGCTTCACTCAATAAGCCGTTACTGACTTCCCTCAATGGTCGTGCCCCGTACTGTCGACTCTTACCGGACTACCTCGAGGTCGGGATTCTACACAAGTATTATACTTCCATCTCCACAAGAAACCAGTGATTCGTACGATTCCGCTGTCAGAATTTGGAGAACGTGTTTCTCGAGTCAGGTTATCGCCGACCCTAACAGCCAATCAGGTCGAACTTTGAATCTGGAAACAACACTGGCTGACTACATGCTGAGGAAGATCATTCCGTACTCTACAGGCACACAGTGAAAAAAGCTTATGCTTACGTCCCAGTCGGCTGTGTTGTATCTCAAGTTCAAGAGAGTAGCCCCTCGGACCGTCTTGTCTCGTCTTATTAAGCACGGATTTACATATATGGTCATGCAGTTTGATGATCGAGGTGGTGAGGACGAGGTCACCTTTGATACTCATGGCGCGAAGATTATTCAAGCGAATCGTGCACCAATCTGCTGCGAGTCACAGTAAGTTTCAGATTATCACTGATAAGTCTAGAGGGTAGCAATGCGTGGAAGGTTGTCTCATCACTTTTACTCTTACTTCAATCAGCCGGAAATAGCAGTGCCATTGATTTAAAGTTCGGAGTCCACATAAGAAGCACCGATCCAAGACTTAGTTACTGCAACTGCCCAAAACTTTATAGAGGAGCGGAGGTTACAAAGTTTAACGAGTTTTTTTAGCAGGCCAAATGCATCGGTGTAAATACATTTGGCAGAGTTGGCAGAAGATTGCCTGCTGGGTTGACAATGTGAATGAAATGAATCGTTTACAATGGAACCAACGGAATCACCGCCCACTCTGCTGGAGTCGGTTGTACTGCTGGATCCTCCAGGGACACTATGACTCAACCAGCACTAACACGGTTATCAGATTTCAGTTTCTCACGTTCTTCCTTGCAACTATCAGGACGGGGCGATACGTTTTCGGGAGTGAGGTGACACCTACGGTGATAGCAGCAGTATGATGGACAACGCCACTGCCTTCACCCGCTGTCATCCAGAGGTATCTGGCTCCTGGTTAAATATATCCTTACTAAGCCGGGATTCTGAGACATTGTTTTGGACGCCTTACGTTATGTTAGTTGATCCAGCCGTTAGGTTTTATTTCCCAAGAACAAGACGTTCGCGAGCACGCACCACCAACTGGATATGTGCACACGCACCCCTTGTCATGTAGCACACTGAGTCAACTGACTGTGTAGGAATATCGCCATCTAAGCTGACCCAATTAGGGCTGGCTGTAGGGGTCTCTTTGTCTTTACCGATAGCAAGAGGATGGGTATAGGGCCCCTAGGTTGAATCAAGCGTGTGAGGGTCGGTTGCTTTTGACCATCTACTCCCATGGTTGTTGTACAGTCCTTCAAGGTAGTCAACTCTGTAACTTGTATTATATGAACGAATCCGGATGATACTCCTATACGAGTGATTGTGCACTGTAATCTTGGCATATATGAATGAAGCCGCACTTCGGAAACGTAGCTGCATTTCTTGTGATGTCACGTTTGCAACACGGCTGCTAGCATCTTCCCGTTTAGAAACATAACTGTCGGTAACCTTGGTCCAGAAATAGACTCAGGATGGCCAGGTCTCAGGAGGCGCTTAATAGGTCAAGCATGCTCAGATTTAGATTCTCACGAATGCATCCCTGTTGACTGATGTCATGCTTTTTATTAAGTAACGAGTCGGCGTTCTACATTGAATAAATTTTTTTTTCGTCTCTTCGGTTGTTGTCTGGAAAGGTTCATTGGCTTTTCGGGGATCAGAGATCCAAGGTGTCTTTCAGACTGATTTTCACTATGAAGGATTAGTTCGTCGTTACAGTTTTCTTTGCGGTTATGACAGGTTGTTATAAGTACCTTCCGTTCATGAATAGGATATTTCAAGAAGGTTTCGCTTATGTTATACATCGATGTCTGGGATATCACATTTCGAAACATCCATCTGTTGGAGAAATGTTTGATGGTAAATATAGGAAACCTCTGTTACGAAGCACGATGGAACAGTGATAACAGTGAGAGAGGACGATTCTACATACGAATAAGAGAAGATGTGCCTTGAATCACTTCATGTGAACTGTATTTGTCCTTCTTCGGTTTGATTGTATGAATCGCAACCAGCCGCACCAGCAACGAAGGTTTCACTCCTTTGGAGTGTGTGTCAGGTGTAAGAAAGGAGTTGGTCACGAAAGTTTGGAGTCAAGATGAAGTTAAGCAAACAATTGTTGATGTTTATTCTTATTCTGGTTCTCATATTAGTAATAAGTCTGTTATCAGTAAGGCGCGCTCACAAAGGCGAATAATTCAGTTAAAAGAGAAGTACATTAATGAAGAATTACAGTTGGAACTATTAGAAGTTAAACTAAGATACAGGACGGGAGTTGTTAAAGATTAGAAAGGAAGCCGAAGTAGCCAGGAGAGAAGAGGATGAAAGCGAATTCGAGCAAGATAGTGACTTGTCGATCGATAATGTGTCACGAATAAGGAGTTATATCGATGATTGTCACGCACATGTCGGACAGAGCTCGACAATCGGGTTGGCTGTACATACTCCGCCAGATGCGAGAGCGACCGTTGTTAACAACGCTGTGGCGTCAGCCTTTTGGCCTCTAATTAAGGGTCTAGGCCCCCCTCGTTGGGTAGAGCTGGCTTACTTTGACGGTAATCCCATGGAGTATTGGAAATTTATGCAGCAGTTCGAATTCTACGTGGAAGAGTAAAGTAGCAGACGATGGTCAACGGCTGCTTTATTCTCTATACTATTGTAAGGGACGCGCCAAGAAGGCAATTAGCGACCGAATTATGCTGCCACCTGTTAGGAAAAGGCACAATTTCCCAAGAACTTGCTTTTCTTGCCAGGAAAAACGGATTTTTCGCTTTTGGAAATTTGAATGCCACATCAGGATTCTCGAAAACTCGAGAATTCGTGCTCGCTTCTGATTGGCCCGTTGAGTGGCCTAGACCCGAGGTCGCTCAAAACCTGTAAACCTGTAAACCACTATTTTGTCTTCGGGCTGAGCAGCAAATATAGCTCGTTTGAAGGCCGTCTTCTTCCTTACTTGTTGGGGGTTCTAAGTTGCGAGAGTTGGGTTCCGATACTTGCGCTCTGATTTTCGTGCCGTTTTGCGATATCGTTGCGTTCGTTCGTGATAGAGATACTGCTCGTGGTCTTTGCGTTTGTTCTTGTCTTTCTCTGTCAGGGTGGGTCATAATACCATCCACAAGTCGTTTCTTGAGGGCTCGGATGATACTGAGTGAGCTTTTTGGCCAGACCGACCACATCGCTGGGTCATCATTAGATAGGCTATTAAACGAATCCTACGTAGTTGCCAATAGTTCAGAGGTATTATCCACTTCAGCCATTAAGATTGGTGGCTGTCACATTTCGCTTACTGAAGTGAATTACGTCGCCGATTTGAACTCGAGCATTGGAAAAATTACCTCGCCCAGACTTCTGCAACTCCAGTGGGCTGAGTTTGTTGATAAAATAACATGTAGCGGTATGAAAACCAGAGTTTTTCAATCTGATAAAGTTCGTATTATCTTGAGCCAGGTTAGCTCACAACCGTTTCGGCCAACTGGCTAGGCGAAATGAGAGTTCCCGTGATGAAGAACGACCCTCTCACCGCAATATCCTTGCAAAGAAATTTGCACAGCGTGGCTCCATAACACCAGTCAGTCTAATGATGCTAGTCAGAAGACGATTACTTGTCAGTTCGGCAAGGGTGAGTAACTGCGGCGAATTTATTACTCTAAGTCTAACAAAGGTGGGCCGTCGTAAAAGCGGGGGGAGTCTGTTTCATGTGTCTTGGACCGGGCCACCGCATCTACGATTGCCGTACGCAAAAGAAGTGCAGTGTAGAAAACTGCGGGGCTGGACACCATAGACTACTCCACAGCATCAGACACCTACCTTCCGAGTCGGCAGAAGGTACGGCGCATGCTAATTGCGGGTCCACTAATGCACACAGCGTGGAGTGATCTTGGGGATGAATCCCGTCAGGGTTGTCGATTCGACAGAGGATGTTCTGACTCACTCATTCGTCGACAATGGTTCAGACACCACATTGGTGAGTCAAGAGCTGATTGATCGGCTCAGTCTCACCGGAAACCCGTCCGAATTAAGAGTCGCTACAATCACCGGTTCACAAGTGATTCCGGGAAAGACGGTCGCCTTAGAGATTCGTTCGCTTGACTGTGAGGACGAGTAAACAGTCAGGGGTGTGTATTTTTTATGCAGTTTGCGGATGACGTCACAATTGGGTGCTATTCGAAACGAAATCTGCGTGTGACTACGCTTAAAAGACGTTCCTTCCGACGAAATGTCAGATAAAAGGGTTAGTATTCTCATCGGCAACGACGTACCCGAGGCACATTGGGTGCTAGATCAAAGATTAGGGTGGCAGAAGGACAGACTTGTGCAGTCAACTCACTCTTAGGCTGAATGTTACTGGGCCCTCTTGGGTCTTACGATCGTAAACTGTCTGCCGTTAAATGCCTCCAAGGAATGGATGCATTCATTGCCGAACAGATTCAAAGGCTCTGTAATACTGAGTTTGTCTGTACAGAAAAGTTCACGTGTTCCCAATCGGTAGGAAAAGATAATGCAGTGAGCTTAGTTAAAAACACCACTCAGTTGACAAATGGACACCGTTATTCCGGCTGCCTTTACGACATCCTGAAATGAAGATACCGAATAATAGGATAGTTGCCGAAAAACGATTAGAGTATCTAAAAAGGCGGTTTATTCGTGATCACGATTACTTTTTGCGGTATGCTGAGGCAGTAGAACAAAACTTAAAAAAGGTTGTGCCGTTCGCATGCCCCCCTTCAGCTGTCAACAGATTTCTCACCTAGATAGTTTTTACCCTACCATGAAAGCCAGAGATGACGGTCGCACCAAAATGTACCCCAAGGTGTGCGTCTTCGAACTCCCTCACGCGTTTGTTTACCATTTGTGAGCGTCTTAGGTAGGGTTAGGTGAGAACCAGAATTTGAATTGTGACATCTTCGTCGATTGGCACCTGAGTGGAATTTTGGCGGCCGGTGTAGGACATTTTTGGAGGTCAAAATTCCCCTCGATTGACCCTGTCGCACTCTTTCCCGTGACCCCATCTAACTAGACGCCTGTTATTGTTATTCTCACAACCCGCGTCTAAAAGTACTAATTTCTCCATCTTGCCTCCCTCAGTCATTGAACCTCACTCACCTGCCCACACACCCATTGTTATCTGTCAGTCGCACCCTCCCCACCCCTGTGAATACGGCCTTCTTACGGGCCGCCGTGAAACTGTCAACAACTAATCGGTCTGCCCGAAGGCCGGCTATTTAGACACACATCAGACCGATCCGATCGCATTTCGTCGGTTCGTCCTTGCCTGTCGGTCGCCTGTGCTTGCAGTTGCCGTGCCTTTGGACTCTTGACGGCCTATTGCGGCCAAACATTGTACCTTATCCCACGAACGCAAACGAATTGAGGTTTGTTTCTTGTAATTGATTATATTGTTTATGTCAATAGTACCACGTTTCCAGCGACTTGACTTGGTTTTGATATTTGGCGTCGTTGGTTATACGTGCGTCACTCAACGTTCGTCGGAAGAACGTACAAGCCACGTGAAGTGACAGTAAAGCTATTAAAACCCCTGCGAAGATTGGATATCTTGCCGGCTCATTAACTACCGAGATTAACCCGTCAAGGGCTTTTTGCGGTTTTGTCGTTCCGTTTCATCGATTGCATTTAGTTTGCAGACATCCTCCAGACAGCCATAATCTTCACACTGCTACATCCACTTGGCTGCCAGGGCCTTTAATATTTTCGACCAGACAGTGTTTATTGCAAATTATTTGGCTGTTTCTTCATCCGTGAATTTGGAAGTTGACTTGTCTTTTTTCGAGACTATTGGTGTTGAAATACGTAAGACCATCAGTGTCATTTTGTTCCCACACTGCGGTTGAACCAAGAGCATCTGCCTTTCCGAAAAATTATTCGATTTTTTTCTGTATTTTGTCATTTTGTATCTTATTGTACTCCGTCTGTTTGTTATGGTACGGACGTCCCTACCTTTTGTCTATCAAACTCTATTTTAGGAGAGGCCCGACTGCGAAAAATCAGGGCTTCAGCTGAGTCCAAGTCAACGGCAGAAACAGCAAGCGACAAGCTGTCTACCAGCTTAGCTACGAAGCCACGCCAGGAGTTCGGAAGTTTCACATTCAGACCCTGTTCCGCACCTGTCCCACTGTCTCGTATGAGATTCACGTATTACTCATGTCCTGACAAGATTTCTCAATCAATTTACACTGGAATCCACTAGCGCGACCGACGAGCATTGGAATATTATTACTGATAAATAGTTTGGCGGATTTAATAACCTAGAAGTTATCTAAATGCGAAAAATCCAGCTGAAGTCCAAGTTTTTCGCAGTTGGGTCTCCTCTGAATTATCGAATTTACTAAACTACTCACCAGTATCAAGTTCTAAGTGTGTGTACTGTCTTTTGTCTCCAGTTGGGTATTGTGATAGCTGAAAACCTTACTTTTTGTTTTAGTGCGCCCACGTCTTTTTTGATCAGCATGAGTGATTTGTTTATAAAGAACGCTCGGCGAGCTCATTACCGTTCAAAGGCCGACCAATCGGATGACGAATCACTCTATGAACCCGAAAGCCTTTATGAACAAGGTGCGAAAGAGATAATCTGCGGACCAAGTTCGAGTAACCCTGGAAGCTGCGGCACTGTTAAGAAGGTACGAAGCGTGCTCAGCTTCGAAGATGATCTCGACCCAGGTACTGCTTAACCTGGCCTTTGTGTAATTTTCGTTCGTGATAGATGACGGGGATGTGTTCAAAGTGAAGAAGACAAATATGAGTCGTCGATTGACCAAACAAACGAAAGATCAGAAAAAGCATAAAAAGCAGATGGATTCTGATTTGCCTAAAGTTGTGAATCGAAGGGAGGTTGTTGAAAAGCGAGTAGAAGAGGACGATCCGGTAGCATCAGAAGAGAAATTAGAGGTTTGTGTTTTTGTTCTTTGTGTTTTTCATGTCCTCCTTTAAGCGCCTACGACGTCAACTGCTAGATCTCAATGACGAAGAAGATTCAATTTCTGAACAACCCGGATCTTCGCTGTTAAAAAGTGAGTACCGTTTGTTCCAATAGTCACCGTTCTTCAGAAGGGGCGATTCCAGATGCAGCTACTATTCATTTAGCCAGAAAGCAACGCGAAAAGGCTAAAAATATGATGGAGTCTATGGAACCGGTCGAGTCGAACGCACGTCTACGTGCTTCGGGCGAGGGAAAGCGTCTCATAAGGTTGGTATTGTTGATTTTTCCAACGCTGACCACTATGTTTTCCCCTTGCTTCTTATGTTTTTGAATTCTTGTGTTTACGCAGCGTATTCATACATACAGGTGCTACTTAACTACCGTACAATCCTGAACAGAAAAAAGCAAGCCCTGGCCAAAAGGAAAAATAGCAGCAGGAAAGGGAAGAATACCTCACGGCCAAAAATAGCTACGTCTATATTCAAACATTCAACATCAAGGTGCCTACACCTTGCAAACAAACAACCGAGCTGTAAGTGAAAGTAAGGCGTCATCAGCAAGACAGCTTCCTTACGGCTTTCACTGCCCCGCATCATTAAGTGCATTTATTTCGCAGACAATTCCGTCAAATATCGACATGCCAATGAACTCGATTAACCGCCATCTCATCTAACGTCTCAAGCCACCGACTCTGTGAGTCGCGAGGGCCCCAGCCCGGGAGACGAACCCGACCTACAGTGACCAACCCCTTCGTGATCAACTTCGGTTCTCTATGCCAGGTCATCATCTGTCCACCTCGCACCTTACGCCAGTCGGCCGCAGCGTCGGCAAAGAGTGCTCGGTGTGGCAAACGACTAGCTGGCATCCTTAGTACATGACCTAACCATCTAAGTCTGTGCAAATGTAAGATTGAACAAGAGAACTCGTTTGACAATCACTACCAAACACTCGCTTTCTAACCTCCTCGTTGCTCACTTGCGAAATGGCAATCAGCATTATTTGTGCTGCTTGGAAAGTGTCAACAGCAACACCTTGTCGTCAGCATAATCAAGATCAGTCAGTCTTTCACCAGGTAGGAGGTCCACGCCGGCATCATTTGAGTGCCGCAGACAGTCCTCCATTATTTCGTCTATGACGAAATTGAACAAAAATGGTGAAAGGGGACAGCCTTGACGTACGCCGCTCCTGGTGCTGAAACTGTCAGACAGTTCACCGTAAACCCTAACCTGAGCTGAAGTATGGGAATAAAGCGCCGACAGTATGTTCACATACTTAGTCAGTACACCTCTGCGTTTATAGTCGAGGAATACGGCGATTGTTGGCCTGGCGGTACACATGACGCTGCTCCAGAATTTGACGAAGGGTAAAAATGTGATCTATACAACCCCGTCCAGGGCGAAACCCTGCCTGTTCTTCCCTAATGTTTACCTCCCGAACTGCAGTGAGTCGACGAAGTATAATGGATGCCAGAACCCTTGAAATGACTGGGGTCAAACTAATTCCTCTATGGTTTTCGCAAGAGCCCCTGATACCTTTCTTGAATATGGGAACTATTATCGAGTGACCCCAGCACGGAGGGATGGTCTCCGTCGTCCACACAAGTTGAAACAACTGAGTCAATGCCTCTACTAACGCCTCTCCACCTTCTTTGAAAAGTGCCGGCACGAGATCATCTGGGCCAGCAGCCCTATTACGATTGAGAGCCGAAAGGCAATTGCGAACCTCAGTCTCAGTGGGTGGTTCCAAATCTACCGACCAGGGTGCTACATTACAAGTTTGTGGCGGCAACACGGTAGAAGCAGGAGGCCAGCTAAATTGACCTCTCTGAGTGTTCCGCCAAGTACTCTAACCTTCTGGACTTATAGATTAGTGTGTCATTTGCCATGCTGATAGCTTCACTGACAGACGGTCGCCTGGGACCAGTAGCACGGATAAGCTTGAAGAGTTTGTCGATGTTCCCTGAAGCAAAAGGCGGTTTCCATTTCTTAACTTTCTCCATTACCAAGCTTCAACGTAAGCGATCGGGCCATGCTTCAGCTTCTTACGGATATCTCTCCTAAACTTGTTATATGAACTGTCAGGAGGAATGTTCCGTGTGGCCTCTAACAACCGTAGGGATTTCTCTGAAATATACTGTTTGTTTAGCCCGCAAACCACCGTGCCGCGTGATATAACACGTACTTAGTGAGTAACATGTGGTATTCAGGTCCAGCATCTGTTAGGGTCTTTAAAGTGAGGTCTGCTTAGCGTGCTTTTACGTTAAGTTAGTGCTTATGCTTTACTGACGGTAAAGCCAGTTTCTCAACAGCTAATCGTTGCTGTCGGTGGAGGTCGTTGCCCAGCAAAAGTAAGAACAAAACGACAACGTACCAACGCATGATCTGAATCCAAGTATGTGCTCCAGTAAGCATGACAGTCGTGATTGTAACTTGGTTAAAATGACTATCGGGATTATGTGTCAACCGAAAGAGATCGGCCAGATCCGACTAAAAGGCGTCCTTGACACGCGGGCCAGTACAATTAGTTAGAGCGTAGACGGACACAGTGAAAAGATTTCTGAAGATTTGCGTCTAGAGCTGGCCTTAACAGAACCTGCCAAGCGGACGGCACAAGTCTACTGTTAACAGGAATCCAATCTACTAATGCGGCTGCAGCCGTCGTGCTGAGGACTATACCTACTCCAGGTTGACCTGTAACGGCGGCCGTGGAGTCATTCGAAGTGTATAACCGGTATCGGGTAGACAGTATGTCTTGACCATTGTCCTAGATTCTAGTCCCTGAAATATTGTAAACATCGACATTCAACGAATCTAACGTTCGTGTGAGAGCAGCCTGTCGACCTATCTGGTTAGAGTGCGAACGTTGAAGGTACGCGTAGTAGTTTGCATTCCAGTTCTAATCAAATGGCGAGGAAGGCCCGAGGTTGGGTGGTGGAAGATGGGACCTACCGACACACTTATTATGATTAGCTATATCTGTTGTGGGACCTGTAGAGTAATTATCAGAAATGGAGGTCGGGAGGGGCCTGAGAGCTAAATTTGATAGGACAGTGGGGGAGGGGTCAGCAGTAGCATGTTTTCGCCTATCCACCCTGCTGTATGCAGCAGATAGGGCGACCCGGTTTATACTGCGAGACGGCCGATGCAGTATGGAATTACTGTGTTGTGAATATTCATGGTTGTGTGTGGGCTGAGATACTGCCAGGACGCCCAGACCTAGACAGGAGAACGATTAGGGTTCTCAACCAAAGCCTTTGGCTCAAAAGCCTGTACCGCAAGGCAGCGGTTGGGTGGCAATGTACCAGAACTGGTACTTTTTCCGGAAAAAGATGCCAACCTTCTTCCAACCCCCAACCTGGAGGACCAGGAGACTGGTTTGTCAGACCTCTACCCATTGGCCTGCCTGGTATGAGTGACTCTATCGGTGTGGTGATCACACCGTCCAGTTTAGCCCAATAGGTCATCGAGATGCGCAAGCCGTCACACCACGTCAAGGTCCAGTCTCTGTGATGGAAAACCACATGATCAACAATGTGCTGTTGCTCCGTCTATTGACGTACTGATTTCTTTTCGTCGCCTGAGGTGGCGTGAATCTATGAACCTTTACAATGTGTTTTGTGCGCCTTTCACGGACATATCCATCTCTACATGTGCAACTGCCTTGATAATGAAAAGCGGCTGGTTTGTATAATCACCACAGTGTTTGTGTACCTTCATGCGCGATAAGTGGACGGGCAATCGACGCATGTTTTCTACGCCATTGACAGTGCTCGGATCGATGTAGCCGTTCCACTTTCAAAAGTCTGATGAGTAAGCCTGTTGTTAGTAGAGGTACTGTGAGCTGTAAGTCTGTTGGATGACAATACACGAATACCAGTAAACTATCTACTTTTAGATTCTTGTAAAACGAGCAACTAAACACACTTGCGCTGGAATGTGATACACTATAAAACGCTGGGAGCAAATTTTTCAAGGCCTACAACTATCGGTCGTTCAACGGAATGCTCCTCAAGGCCCTCACATCAATGACTAGAAATTTGTTCATGTAGTTTCGTCCACATTCCTTCCGTGCAGGTTGTATTCACCTACTGAACCATATGTGATCTGAACGGGCCAATTTTGAGTGGTGAATTTAAGGCCGAAGGATACTCCGCGTGAATTATTGATATGTCCCGTATGTATCAGCCTGAAGGAAATAGTCTGGGCTGTATTTTGAGAGATCGCTTGACAGGATCCTACCTTTTTAAGAAAATCATCTCTAGTAATAACTTTTTCAAGACGATTCTTGTCTCCAAGTGTTACGACGGCACGTTTTTTAAGATAGGACCTTCAGAATACGAACATGGTATTTTATCGTTTCACCGCTGTGGGACACCCCTACGTTATTTACATTGCCTAAAAAGTCACCCAAACAACACATTTCCAGGTAGGATAATAGGTCGCACTGAACGGATGAAATGATCATCAAGGACTGCTGATCTTGCATCGGTGAATTTCTTCCTTGAGAGTTTATGAAACCAAGCATTCATGGTGCTTTTCCGTAGACTGTAATAAATATCAACAAGTATTACAGTTTGACTTTAACAAGTTATGAAGAGGACGATCCAAAAATACGTGGGTCGTGCCTGAAACACATGTTTAATGCGCAGAACAAGCTTTAACACACTTCGACGGAATTTGCGACAACTATCCTCATTAGGGTCACAGAGTTTCATTGTCTACCACTGATGATGTAGCCTCCATTATCGATCCAGTCAAATGGTCTGGGAACCATGCCTGGGCTATTCATGCGTTTATAAGCACGTATGCGTTGTTGCGATTGTTCAGCTCAAATTATGTGATTGGTGTATGCCTTGTTTTGAGTGCTGCATGCTCACAAGCTTCAACATTTTACTGCTAAGAATGATCGCAAGCGGCTGTCACTTTTGTACCAGTACTTCGCGCTCTTGGGAGCAAACCGCATGCTATGTCGACAACTTGATGTCATTAACACGCTTGAAGATTATTGAGTTGTCTTTTAGTAGTCACAGTTTACGGTGGTCCCCTCGACATATTCGCATTCGTTAAGTTTTTCACGGCATTGAAGACCGATGCTATCCAGACATTCGTATCTCAACTTTCTCTGTAAGATACTATCTATGGCATACTCAGCGATGAATTGTATTGACAGGTATATTTGTCAAACATTGCTGCTGGTCGAAAACAGCTCTTATAAGTCCCGTTAGCGCCGATCTTTTCGGATGTCCGTCCACGTATAAATTCGTTAGACGTATTCTCATATACTTCCATCCTACCATACGTTCTTGGCTGTCCACTTTATGTGGTAGTTTACAACGCTTGTCGATAACAGATCACATCTTCAAGAGGCGCTTCTCTTAACTTGGCTGGTACGTCTAGTCGCGCAATACAGTTCGGTCCAGGTTGGGAAAAAGCATCATCTGTGCAAACTTACAGGGAGAATCGAACGTCAACTTTCTGAACTGAAGCTGGAATATTTCGGTCCACATTTTTTATGACAGATTTGGTTTTAGGTGATTGGTTCTGTCTTACTTTAGTCAGCCAGTTTGATTGCATCTGTGTGATCGGACGCCGGTATATTTCGACTCCATTTGAACTGTATATTTCCCTTTGTTTGTTGTTGCCCCTCAGAGCCTGGTTCGTTCTAACATCACAGCTGTCGTATATAGACATTACGTTTGATTTGCTGTCTCTGTCCTGTGTGCCTTGTATAGTAACTGGCTATCGTGCTCAGCGCCTCTATGGTCTGTTATTTGGTACTCCTCCAATAAACGTTGGTGATCATTTCTCCTCAGATTGGCACTCAAGCCGTACGATCGATTGCATAATTGTAGCATAGGCAATCCTATATATATATATATATATATATATATATATATATATATATATCAAGCTGAACATGACCCACATTTGATCGCAGCATTTCACATTCAGACTTTCCAGTAAGCCTTTTTTGAGAAGAAGATCTTGACTCGAGTTTCGCTCTTGCTTGGATTCGTCAATAGTGCATATCCTTGCCACTGCCAGGATTAGAACTTCGGCCACGCTTTCATGAGGCAACCGTGTTGACCACTGCACCATTGACCTCACATTAGGTACGACCGAATTATCATATGTGAACGCTCAACCACTTTCGCTTGTGAGTAATGATCAGGTTGCCCGATCGTCTCGAGAGGGACACAGTTACTGTCCTGTTAACTCCAATCGATAACCCCGCGATTAGGACTTTTAGGCAGATCGAAATCTCCCAGAAATCTGCCAGACAATATTTTGGATTATTGATGATTAGCCGTGGATTTCGTTAATTTCGATTTGTGCAGTAAGTGACGTTCAACTTGAAATTAACCGAACCCCCGACTACCCATCAGTAATCCAGCGTATGTAAAAAGCACTATCTCCGCCCAAACTTCCCATGGTTTTACGTACTCTCCTAGAGTGAATAGTGTTGTAAACCCTCGAATGGTTCGTTCCCGAGATAGGGGTGCGCTTGACAGAAATCGAACTCTCCTTCTGATAATAATTAACACGGAAATCTCGGTCCCGAAAAATTACCGCAACTGTCCCGTGATCTGCTCCCAAGACAAGCCAAAAGACGCGTGCAAAAAACAAGCTTTGTTCCGCCCCAAAACGTGTCCCAAGGCGAAAAAGTACAAAGTATTTATAGGGGATGTAGTGACCAAAAAACACTTCCGAAACATCAAATAGAACAGTTACCAAAAAAATAGTTAGGGTCACTAATGAGCATAGCGGAATAAAAGTCGGACGGGTAAAAAAACTAACCAAGTCACCTCTCGACCACCCTGAACAGTTCCGCTAAGTAGGGTTGAGTCCATCGTTTTTTTCTCTCTCGAGGACGGAGGCGGTTTTGGACGGGAAAAATGGGCACCCTAACGAATAGCGCAATGTTTCATGCGTGTTTGCGTCTCGGCTATAACTGATAAATGTCGTTAATTAATTAATTCAATACTTACCACTAAACTTCACATGTGACTCCACATGATTACACCACACCTAACAAGCTAGCCGACAAAATCTGCAAATTTGGCTTCGGTTGGCTTATAGAACACGGACTAATGAATCACGATTCCACCACGGGACGTTGTGCGAAAAGGAATTCGTGTAAATTTTCTAGAGTAAAAGACTTAATCATTGAATGAGCTTTCCCCTATTGCAAGATGATGGTGGTTCGGCACATATATGGGTCGCCGTTTAGCAAAGTGTATGGAGCTAATTGATATTTCTTGACCATTGCATCTATAGTTTGCTCTGCAGAGACTTTCCGAGTGAACTTTAACTGCAGCCATGATGCGGCCAGAATGATGGGAAATGTCAAAATGATGATGCGTCGCCTACCAGGGTTTTAAAGTAATCTTAGTGGTAACTGCCTTCGACCATCTAAGACAGATTCTATAGATCCCCTAGTTACTGCCGTCGATCAGATTATCTGCTAGAACATCGAGCCGCGCGATTTTGCGTTCAGAGTTGACGTTTTCAAGAACGTCAGCATGTAACACAGAGTCGATGCATTACTGCTCTCCTAGAATGGATCAATCCAATGTTAGTATGCTAGAACGAAACCACTGTTCTGTTGATGTTAGCTTCTTAAAGATTACATTGTTCCGTTTTTCGTCCACCTTGGTACAGTGTTTGAAATATGTTGTAGTTTCAGGCGGAGGCGAGGGTGGCTTCTACGATTCTACGACGAGAGATTAGTTGAAAATCATAGATCACCTAAACAGTCAACAACGAATAATGAATGCATGTTTGCTAACGTTTGGCTAGTGAAAAGCGCGAGACAAGTACTTCCCGTGTTTGGTCCGCGCTGGTTGGGCACTGATAACCGTCCCTGTTCATCTCCTGTTCAGCAGAGTAAATGGTGACTTCTACCGACTTATCAAGCTGTACTATTCACACAAGAATTCTTTATCTTTTGGTTCTCTCCGGTATTTTCACCCGGTATTTCTGCTTCTCAGTTTGGCTTAACTTCCCGCAACGTAACTGAGTGTGTAAACTGGACTCTGTTGTTTACTAGCGGGATGGGTTGAATTTTGAGTGCTTGGCTGGAGTGCGGCATGCGTAGGTTCCCGAACACTTAGTAACCGCGCTTTACTGATCGATAACCGGTCCACCATTTTGTGAACATCCGAACACTGAACGTTTGCACACTTTTCTAATGTAATGTTGTACTTGGTTTGGACACTTGTTCGGAGACTGTTGCAATTAGGTTGATGTCAGACATGCCGCTCTGCTGTCCTTTGGATGATACGAGTAAAATTTGGAGAGGATGATCTGTAAACTACGTTTGGGTTCGGAGCATGGAAAGTGCATTCGCGCAACACGGTTGGCTGTTGCTTTTCTGGGCTGACAAATGCCAACATCAACAAGCAAGTCGTTTCAAAGATGTTAGCTCATTGTTTTCCAAATTTATACACTGAAAGTGTTGCGAAGGGAGACTGATTTATATAGCTTTGAGGAGGTGACTGATTTTAATGTTCAGTCGTGTGAGTATTTTCGTTGAGGAATTATTTAGTAGCTCACAAATTCGACCAACCAACCGATTGAAACTATTTGTCTCTCCGTCCCACTATTCCTGTTTCTGTGACCGTCACATTTGAAACTGTTTATTCTTCGGAAAAAAATTGCTCATTCGCTGGCAACTTTTGCAGAGGATCGTCTACTGTTGGATAATCTTGAAATGCGTTGTGGTCACCAAACCGGTTTAGTAAGCATCAGGAAAAAGAAACAAAATAATTGTTTCCATTATTATCAACGAGTATCTGTGTATCGTCTTATTACCATACGTTTTGCTACTGCCATCATTCAGTTTTACCATTTACATTCTTTGTCACAGGGAAGAGGATGATGATGACGAGGAAGATGTGCTCGATGAAACAGGGGGTTTTGGTCGTTCGGCCTCCGCGTACTCGGGTGAACGACGGCCGGCGTTTGTCGTCAGTGACGCTCGTGATACAATTGTGAAACGGCCTGGAATCGGGACTCGTTTGAAGCGTCGTGAGGCGGAGTTGGAGTCGATTCGTAGTGATTTCCTTGCTGCCGAACATGGAAGTGATCATGATAGCGATCAGGATGGCGACTGGGAGCGACAACAAATTCAAAAGGCAATGATCACTCAGGTATGTCAGCTGCACTAAGTATAAATGATTGAATGGAACGTTAAAGTTTCCAGCTATACCTCAAATCTGTGTTTGTCACTGTTCGAGATTTGGACGTACACGTTAAACTGAACGCGAATGCCGAGCATCGTTTTCATTCATTTGTTTTGCTTATGGTTTTTTTTCCAGCAGAAACCATGGTAGAACAGTGGTTTTGGGCGAATGCACTTTTTCGATAATTTTCTCTTAAAGCTTCACAGTTATAAACTGGGTAACCACTGAATTTGACCCGTTGTTCTAAATGACAGTTGGCATCAGATGGAACGGTAATGAAAACTGAGGGATTAAATTATACGGAGCAAGTGTAATGGTCATTGGAATTTCTAAAAAAAATTCCTTGTACTAATCAGTAGTATTCGTAGAAGATAATGCCGGTACGTTCGAATTCAGCCATAGAGTATTTGGACTTCAAAAGATCAAACTGACTTGGAATCTTTGTGACAGCTGGTTGGTTCCAGGTTGCTGAATCTGGACCACTTAGACTGTCAAATCTATGCTTATGATTCGAATCCACTTTCACCCTAAACGGTCCTGTATAGAATTAATCAACTTAACATAATTCCACTAGCACACTACTCATAAAACCACGTTTACAATGACCTATTGACCAATGTTCGAGGGGTTGTGCACTGTGAATTACTGGATCGTGTCTAAATACGGCAGCTAGTCGGCTTGGTTTTCGGTCTCTCCCAGTGGGTTGTAAACATTGCACTTCACCCGTCTACTTCAAACAAGACACTCTCGCTGGAGTCCTTTGTGTAAACCGTTTTCTCAGTCCTGTGAAACCAGATGGTTCTGTGATCTCGTGACTGCTATATTCCTTTACTTGTTGGGGGTGGTGATAAGTCTGTATGTGTATGCTCTCACTGCCTTCAGTGTTAATGCATATTCTTTTCCTTCACATTGTTAAAGCTTATCTTTGATTTACTAACCGGGCGGAGACTTGCTGCGTTGATCATTTGTTGACTTTGAAGGCGTGGGATTGTTGAGCCCTGTATTTCATAAGCATTTCCGCTTGGGTTCGATGAACTCGAAAGCGGTTCGTGCGCGTACCTCCCGCTACATACTGTAACACTACCTAATATCGTTCATGCAATTTCCCTGCAGTCCGTTGCTGTATAGTCGTTTTCCGTTTCTGCCTGACTGAGGTCAATACCCGTCATAACAGCTAGCAGTCGTTTCATGTTTCTTCATCGTTTTGCAGTTAATGAGGAGGGTGATATAAGTGTCCGCGACAGACCATGAGACCATTTGCCAGGTAGATCGTACTTCTTTTCTACACGGTTGGCGGCATCCGAAACGGATTAGCCTGTCACAGTGACCGAAGCCAGAGGACGCCTGCGCTTCAAACCATCACCCCAAGTGGCTTGCGCTGCACCACTTGTGGTTCCACTCACACACCACGTATCCGGTGTAAACCCGAAGGAATAAGACCAGTAGGTGTGTGAGTGAGGCCTTTGTGTCCAGCCGGCCAATGCTGGTTAGCCAATTGAATGGCTAGCAGGAAAAGGAAACCCTTATCTCTCGGAAAATAAACAGAGAGAGACTACAATGACAAGATCTAAACTGAGAAGAAAGATATGTAAAATGTAATACAAGAAGCATTTCAGTATACGAATGTATGTTCCTGCATTCCAGAGAGGATAAGAATGAAAACAGGATTCAGAGTGGACTACGAAAAGAACAGGCAAACCATTCATCATACAATACACCAACAAAGCTGAAGATAAGAATGGGTAGAAGACCGCAGACACCCAGGTTTCTGAAAAGAGAAGCGGATTAGTTGCCAAACGACCATATTCTTGGTCGATGCAATCAGTAACAGATGCTGACAGATATACTGTCATGACCTACCTCAGCCTATCGTACTCGTCGTCTCTTCGCCGACGGTGCAAAATGAGTACGCTGGTGACCTACAAATCCAACACGGCCAGCGCATTCACGGCCGCACACATCGCAACCCCATATAGTCATGTCACCACGACCTATGGCACCGATGGTTCCTCTGTGTACCGCACGCTTCCATTCTCGGCCGCGCAATAACCGCTAGCTGAACTCGCGGACGCCCGTCCGAATCGTATTCCGCCAGACCGTCCGGGTCAACGCTAACTCTTCTCAACCTCTACAATCAATGTTACAACGTGAAAGACTCACCTGCACAGCATCCTGGTATCTCCGCTTTTGA
>LOND01001391.1:31439-44803 GCA_014220965.1 Paragonimus kellicotti | reverse complement strand
GTATGCACGCTTCAACATTAACCATACGTTCCGTGGTTTTTCTGTGTTATTTTCAGAACCGTAAAGTGTCTGGCAGTATTACACACATCCGGGCGTTATTGAATCTCAGTTGTGAGCAATCACCGAGATTGCTCATCAAATCCTAATAATGAGATACTGTCACCAGACTTATTTCCGTGTTTATACAGTTTTATGACAAGGTCTACACATAAGCTTTTGCATGATGACCCATAAGCATACGGTCATTTATTGTTCCCGTGCCTAGCCACACTTCAAATGAATCCTGAACCTACTTCTCTAGAGCTGATTAAACGTCCAAGTATACGGCAATCTGAACCATTTTGTTACTCCGTTTATTCCTCAGTAAATCCCTAATCTTGCGGCACCTTTTTGTTTCGGCTACTGTAGCTCGTCTATTTTTTATATTATCGCTTGCCATGTATATAGCTGGAGTCTCCGTTTTTTATGCGTAGTGCAACCTATTGACTTAACTCAACTTTGATGAGTACAAAGAGCAAGTCGGATGACGTTTCAGCAATGAGATTGAAGCAGAAAATCGAAAGTTGTAATATACTCGTCACATAGGCATGTAGTTTTATGATGTGTGAGCAGTAGTTAGTTGAGGGATGAATTTGATAATTGGATGGTAATGAAGGATAACTGGAAGAAGGTTGTCAACTCTTCGAACATCGTTCGTGACGTTACTATTACAATAATTATTACTACTTGATCCCAGTATACCTAACCATTTTGTTTACACTTGTGAATAGTACACTCATTTTGACCGAGGATAAGTCGATCGTAGCCTTGTAGACGTGTTCCTTTGATGAACAGTACAACCAACCAAGCTTTTTGTTTGGTAAACCGTAGTTCGGCGTTACTTGCTGAGTGGAGTCGAGTTGTCGCGTATAGTGGATTTTACTAGCCGATTTACTTATTATGGTCCGTTTGTGACCACATGTTAAACCATGGCAAATGCACGTATTGTCTGTAGACTGTACCCCCTATTGTCCACCTTTCTGACCGTGAAATTCTTGATCACCTTCAGTGATTGTGGTATCTTATGCTAATGTCTTGGTTCACAAACATGCTTCTGTTCGTGTGCTTCAATCCAGACGTGGTCGTTGCCTCGTGGGATCCACTGTCTCGTCGGGAATCCACTCGCCTGGTTAATCTGATCAGCAAACTGATCAACGATTATCCGAGCGTGTGCATCGGCAGTCGACCAACGGAACAGTTGTTCGCCACCATCGTTAAACGTATCGAAGTGACCATTCAAGAGGATATCTTTATCCCCCTCTACCCGAAGCAGTAAGTATGTGTGTACGGTTATTTAACTTGTTCGGCATACTTTTCGACAGGTTATTTTTGGAAAAAGAAATTTGGATAGTTATCTTGCACTTTGTTAATTTGAGCTTCAGTGTTATAGCGCAGAGAAAATCCTGTAAGTTCTACTCAAATTCCTGTTGTTTGCGTTTTCATTTAGGTGCATCCGGAGATCTATTAATCGGTCGCATGTAACAATGAAGCGTTACTGCTCCCGTATACATATGGACGTCATTCATGAGTTGGGTTTTTCTCCTAGGTTGTCATCACACTGTTGAGGCCTTTTTAACATCGTGTTTGAATCAATGAGTTGCAGTCTGTTTGACTCGCTGCTGAATTGTCCATTCGGAGTTAAACTCCGATTTTACATTTTTATTGGATACCGTACCTCCGATCGGTCATACGGCGGATAATGGAGAAAACATTAAAAAGGACTCACAGCAGCTTAGGATACTGTCACCCATATTGTTGTTCAACGTTATTCCATGTTGTAGATGTGAAAGACGATCTTTACTATTGAAACGCGTTCGCTCATCATTAGACCATCTAAGTAGCAATATGAAAGTGCGTCTGTTAGTTTTTAACAGTCAGTTCGGTAGGATTCTGATGTCACTGGGGAAAACAATAATATACTGTGGTACTAATCTGATAGATCAATGTGAACACATTCAACTGTTGGCCGTAACCCTACCGGACCATTCTCACAGATGTCCGAAAACATTGTCATGTGTGGTATTGTGTGGCGTTCATTGGAGTTGTTTATTTCTTATTGTCTCACTCTGTAATTCCATTCTTCTCGTCTTTTGTGAAACTGCTTACAACTTTCTCTCTTCCTTCTGTTCCATTTAATACTATTCACTTGACGTGAGGAATGAAAAACGTTCGTCCGTTTCGTATATGCTACAGTGGCTTACGTTTTTCAGATTTTGACGTTATTATCACAGAGTCGTGTGTTCAGGGCGGTAAGTTGGGTGATCCGGTTCGGTGGGCGGATGTTTTCGTTGTTTGACTGGGCTGAGTGTGCGATAATGATTAGTAATGAAGCGGGTCAGTGGGATCCCTAAATCGACTGTTTGCCACATTCCGCCTTGATTCCACTTGTTTGTTTATGTGTTACAGTTAATTAGGTGTTATTTGATTGTTCGCCGAGTTCTTTATTAAGCTTCGACTAGCCGAACTCGAAAAAAACCGGAGGGTTTCGCGACGTTTTGATCTTTCTCGAAAAGCGTTCACCAAATGGATTAATCACAATAGCTACAGCATACAATCTGTTGTGGCTCATTCGAGGATTTGCCCAATAACGACTATTAACACAAGACAGTATCCACTACTCGAGGTGTTATGGTTGGTTGCCTTGGTTAAAACTTTTCTTCCTCATGAATTACCATCCATGACTTACCCACTCATTTGTCATTCATCTAAATCTGTATTTATTGGTCTCGCGGATTTATTTCAGTGAAACACGTATCTACCACTGTCTTAGTGCCCGTGACGATACGTTCATGTATAACCTCGATTCATGAATGAAATCTGTTGCATATTTGCTCAAACATCCTCTTTATTTACTATATTATTGCCTTCCAGTGTTAGTGCTTGTCATGTTCGTTCAGGTCGGTATACAGTCCGTGACCTATCCGTTGATCATGCTAGCTTTGGCTTTATTTATGCTACAGGATAAGCTGTTGCGTTATCACCCCATCAACACTTACTTGTTCACGCTTTTATCTTCTTTGACACTTCTCAGTCTCATGCAAAATCGACAAAGTGCAGCGTTCCTATTTTTTGAGCGGCAACTTCGTATTGGCATGAAAGTGAGTTACTGTCCATTGACTTCTTTTATTATTGACTATTTTGTCCGTGTTTTCACGCGTTCATCGGCCGATCTGGACCATTAATTTGCGTTTTAATCAGTCAGTCTCAGTGCATGCTACTGTTGTCGAACCGCCACGGCGGCATCATCACGGAACGGCATACACTAACCATCTGATAAATGCTCCTCACATGTTCGATTTCGCAGATATGACCAGCCAGTGTTGTCGTCATCCAGCTAGACCTGTGATTATACTGAGGACCTGTGCTAGCAGGGATGGTAGCGTGCAACGAACAAGTTCAAATGCAGCTGACAATTGCGAGCGCCATCATATGAGACATTCATTGGAGTACATTCTCAGTCGCACTACGTGAACCGATGCCTCCCCGTGTGCCTTCGGCATTTGGCGATTTGTACGTGCTGATTTTGAAGAAGGTTCTGGAGCAGAATATAGAAAGTGCAATTGACAGAATTGCTCTATCCCTTGCCTCTTATCAATGCAAATACTTTGTTCTGTACACAAAGAACTCAGTAAAAGTGGGGTGGACATTTTCCGATTTGGAATTTCTAATACCCCCCTACCAGCCAAACTTTTGAGAACTCGCTGAAGAGATACATTCTTAGTTTCTTGAACCTCAACAGAAATTTCTTGAACCTCAACAGAAATCTTCTGTAATTGGTGTTTCGTTGCAAACCAAAGCAATATGCATTGCACAAGCACGTAGAGACACTATCTTTTAAGTATGCATTTCTTGGTTCGTGTGTTTTAACAATCTTGGAACTGCGGAGCAGTTCATCGGCGTCCACATGTTTACACTCTTTTTGAGAATTTCCGTGAGGCGACGCATTTTCTGCCTAATAAGTGGGAGTCCTTTATTTCTCTCTCGGTAGAAAACTACCAAGTACTTCAATGCTGGTTGCACAAGCTTGTAACAACGTCACTACATCCTTCCTGACTAATCTTTTCGCAACGTGTGTGATACGCAAAGAAGACCTTGAAACTCATATCCAGGAAGATCGTAGTGTGTGGCCGTTGATCTAACTGTAGGGTTACGGTTGTCAGGTGGGCTAACTACTTACGAGTGTCCATTGCTATGTACCTTATTATACTCGTTTTTCTCCGTTTGTAAGCTGATTTAGAACAGCTAGCAAATGAGGGTGTGTCGAAGGATGCGATTGATCATGCACATGATATCGATGTCGAACCAGAATACTCAGTTGACTGCATTAAAAAGACTATAGGAGCAGTACCAGAAGTGCATCTAAACACCGAGTACATCCGGAAAACTCACGAAGCAATAGTTGCGGATAATTGAATGAAACTACTAGGAGGTCAGGCGATGACATAGTCACGGGAACTTTGAGTCTTGATCGTTTCACTGAGCACGGTTGGTAGATGCCGTCTGCCTAGTTGGGTAATTCGCGACCGTTCATATCGTTGGTTGGGAGCACTGATATGGCACTGTATTGCTGTCAGTAACGACTATGTGTCCATGAATTGGCCATTTTTTTTTCGAGAAACTCGGTTACTTTTGTTCCTTCCTCCCCTCTCTCTCTCCGCTACACGTTCGTGCTTATTTAGTACGCTGGAACGTCTTGGGCCATTACAAGGACCAACGGCAGTCCAAGTCATTGTACACACTGGATATGGTTCAAAACTCAAATTGATTGGTTGAATGATTGATTGATTGATTGATTGGGAAGGTGAAACAGTCGGAGTTCGATAAGTTTTCAAACTGAAGAAATAATGTTCACTCGATGCTTCGCGTTTATATGTGGATCGACCTGCATTAGTTGATTCACCCATAGAAAGGATCTTTCCGACGAGAAGACAGCTCTCCTCGATCTGCAGGTTCTTTCTTTAAGGGCAGAGCACCATACTTCTACCTTGACAAACAGTTGACCCTTTGTTTGTTTTGCTCAGTCAGCAAAGATATTCGCGCATAATCACTGCATGACACGTGATTCTGTTGTTCCGTTTTCCCTACAAACACTAGGATTTACAATATCGCCTTCGAATGAGAACATTTAGTGCTATATTAGATACGGATATCATATTGCAACCTGTTTCAATAAACCATTTGCACACCTTGTGAACATGGACCTGGTGAAGATTTGGAGGCCGCCATCGCAAACATGTTCAGTCGCGTAGCGACTCCTACTTGTCTAATTGTAAGAGTTACACTCTACATGATATCACAGTAGCAAACTGGCCTTTGGTGCCCCAAGGTCTCGTTTTATAAGTGAACTTTTGATAATCAATTCACAGTAGAAAAAACATTTAGCAGTAGGCACCAAGAGACTATTCCTCACTGTGTCTCAGGACGAACTTACTATGCCAATAAAAAAGCGATGAACAGCAGTATATTAATATTGTAATCGTCCTCAATACACTTTATGTTGGTTGCGGGCGTACTTCTCCGTTGTCCCCGTGTAAAGAGGCATCACTGTGTGATCGTTTTCCCGAACTGCATCAGCATTGATTTCCTCGCAATACTCCCTAATTTTAGGACGACTACGTTTGTACGTTTTAAACATATTACTCATGAGTAGTTCAGTATTGCTAGGGTTTTTAGTCATGGTCACAATGCACATTTGTCAGTTTATGATATGCGGAAAACTGTATCAGATTACTTATCTTTTCAATATGTACTTTCTTGATCCAGCTATTCAAAAATATCCTCCTCTGGCACAACTTGATCAGCACTGAGGCTTTACAGCACGTCAGTCTTACCTGTTTGATTAACCGATACTTGCTGGTCGGCTTGGCTAGTCTCTTATCGGTGGCGACCAATTCAACCTCCAACGTTAATTCATCAGACAACGAAAAGCCCACTCTGGTGATCTCTCTTTCATCTGTGATGAGTCCCCAACAAGCGGCTATTTTGGCCTTCCAGGATGCTGTAAATCAACTGGCAGAAATAGTGGATGTTATTCCACCAGATTGGTTATCGTGCGGAAACAAGTCGTGTGTTAAGAAGGAAGAGGAGCAGTCTGTGACGGACAAAACCACTTTGGATGCCTTTGCCCAGTTGAGACGCTTCGTCGCACAGCTGTTGGAACACCTCACGCCGTCTTCCTCATCAACGAGCCACGTTCCTTTTTTGCAGGTCAATGCTAACCTTGAACGGTCAGTTGCAATTTTGCGTTCATTTTGGGTACAAACCTCGTTGTGTATTAGTTTACTTGTTTTTCGCGCAGTATTGTTACTTATAATCGCGATCTGTATCTTTAGCTTCCTTGTTCGTGATTTACCTTTATTGGGTTAAGTGCTAGCCTACTTTCCGTCTTCTTCGTTCATGAGAATTTGCTTTAGTTAAACGCGTTCATTTTTTGTTCTCTTCTCTCTCTAGCCGCCTCACGTAATTTCATCGTGTGGTTGCGGTTCGTTCAGTACGGTGATTAAATTCCTCAGCTTATGGTTCGCTTTTTCTATTGCCCTCTATCGTGGGTAGCGAATGAACTCCGTTGAAAGCAAGGTCGAAATGTCTGTGTGTAGCCTGTTTCTTATAGACTGACCACCTATCTATCTCGAAGCGGACCGTAGGGCGTGCACACCGACAAGACACCTAGGGGCTTGTGAAGCAATTACAGTTGATTGATATCGCTTAAGATGATATTTTTGTTCAGCAACGTTTCAGAACTTGAATGTGTCCTCAAATGAAACCGACAGTCATAAAGCACCGTCTGTATGCCCGTTCAGCCGTTAAGTTGGGAGGTCATTTAACATAAATCTTGTCAGTTTGACCTCGCATTGTTAGGCTTATCGGAAATTGATACAGCTGTCTTGTTTTTTCCGGATTGTTAGGAAATTTTGTTGTTGGCCTTTTTGCAATGATAATTTATGAAGTAACACATCCAAATATGCCGGAATTATTTGGTTTCTTAATCGAACTTTCTGTACTCCTGTACGTCTACAACATGGCAGCTTATAATTTCTCTGCTGTCAATGTATTCATCTAGCTTTCTACAAACATTCTTGTTTTTGCTCTAAATAGGGTGAAGGGAAACCTGTTCACTTGTTGTATGTGCACTGCAGTCTCGAGCATTGCTGCGTTGGCAGGAGAATTAGGGCTCGTCGAATCCTTTGTTTGTACAATCTGATCAACACTATAATGGAGTTCGTTGTTACTGTCGAATAAAAAGGTTTCGTACATCAGTTAGCAGGCTGTCCTCGATACTATGTGTTCCATTAAGACTGATGAAACGCTTTCATGACTAAGTACCATGTACGGTTCATTGCCGTTGCAACTCCACTGCGCGCTCATACTAGCTCTTCTTATAGATCTCAACGGGTTATCTTTTTTGTTTTTACTGCCACTTTCTCCACCTGACATCCATGGACGTGTTGTTCTACTATCCGTTCTTGGAAACACATTCGTCGTGATTCAGCTAACCGTCTGATTTTCCCAAGGAATGGGAACCACCCTCTTGGTTTTGTTGGGGAGTAAAACAGTTGCTCATTTGCGTTTCAATCCGCAATTGGTCTACGGAAACAGGATGCCCACATTATGTCCTATTCGTTCGTTCCAAGTTCCTTTGCGACGCTTCCATGTTTTTCTAGACCTGACGTGATCTTCCAAGTTTGACCGTCTCTAGCTTGAATAATCGTCGACATTTTCTTCCGTGAGGTTATTGTGATTTTCTTTTTTTTTCTACAGTGAATGGGCTACCACTCTGAAGCGTTTGCAAATCAGGCTCACGGAATCGTCATCGGGTTAAAACAATTCACGTTGTCCCACAACTCACCGTCATAATCTCGTTCTGGCACTTTCTGTTTGTTTTCTTACTCTCTCTCACCACATTGTACATTTGGTGCGTATGTATATAGACGGACTGTTTTTTCTTCCACTATCGATCAGTCTTTTGGGGTTGACTACCCATGTTTTTACTTTTCACTGGGTCAGCTAGTAGCATGCCATCTAAGGGAATTGATCAGATTATAGACGTGTGAATTGTGGGCTTATTTTGGTCCTGTGGAATAAGTAGTTGCTCATACTAGTCCACTGTGTTCACTTCTGTCTAGTTACCCGGTTGATCAAGCTAATCTTGGACACCAGAATGTTGCGCTTGGGTTCAGTTTACGGAGTGAGCTATCACGTAGACTCATTTTCCTATTGCTTCCATAGTTTCATCAGAAAGCATCTTTCCGCGCTCTAACATTGTTCGTTCCACTTTGAACTGTTCAAATGTTAAACGTCGTCAGTAAGTTTTTCTCATACAACGGGTGTATTGCCCATAATCTTGATATGCTGTTAGTTGTGAATCCTGCACACTAAGACCAACAGTTTACAGACGATCATTCATTTGTTAGCAATATTCGTTTTTCCAACTTCATCTCAGGACAGTTGGTACACTTTTTTTCACACAGGAGAAGTTCGTACGTGACATGATATTCCCACAAAATCGTCAAACTTTGTAACATTTGTGAACGCTATGGTGTGAGTGTTACGCGTGTCTACGATGAAGACCTCAACAACACGTCCTCACCGGCCGCGTTGTTGTTGACTTTGTTTAAATATGTGACGCGTGCTATTCCGGCGAATTTGACTCTTTACACTGTCTGCCACTTGTGCGCTGGCGTGTTTGGGAGCGCAATTAATCGCCGTCCATAGAATGACCTCCTCACCACTCGTCATCGAAGTCAGCTACTCGATATTTTGAAACATGTAAGAGCAAATGGAAATTTGGAGACAAGTTTCTGACATGACTGCGATTCTGTCTTTGTCCGCTCTAAGGTTTGCGGCACAAGAACACCCCTACCACTCCTACACACTCTTCTTCCTTATACAACAACATCAAGTGGTCTATCTTAATTGATCAGGTTAGTTATTGCTTTTGTTAGCCCCATAATCAAGATAGTAGCAAATGAGTGCCTCATTCATTGTCCCTATCTAGACGAGGTTTCTATTATTTTTCTACACAGCATAGCTTAACTGCTGCCGGTGTGAGATCCCCCAATTGTTCTGTGATAATTGCTCTGGGATAGTTGGACAGGGCGTACGACATTGCTTCTCATTGATCGTGTATTTTGATACACAGCCTTTCCCCGGAATCAACTTTGTACGTGCTCTGAGTCTGTTCGATTATAGCATTATAGTTTAGCGTATTGCTGAAGCCCCAGTCGTGAGGGTCATCGATTGGAGTTAATGGGACCAGTGAATTTGATTGAACGTTTGCATTTGATAAGTCGGTCATGCGTAATTTAGAGTGTGTATGCAGTTGTTCGGTCACTGTACAGCCCATCAGGTTATGGCAGTCTTTTTTTTATTTTCACACTGTTCAACACTGGAATGCCGTTTCTTGTGTAAGATCGTTTATCCACAAGTCGGAATAGATTCAAAAAATGCGCGTCCTTCCTAACCGATTGTCATATCAGGATGATAAGTAATCTAGTTGGTTTGACTTCCTCTTCAGTGACTGGTCACCAGAATAGACTCAGACAGTCTGATTGGTGGTCAGGGCACGTTTCTCATTCACTCTTCAAGGGTGCTGCGCGACATTACGGGTTCTATTTAATCCCACTATGGAAGTGCTTTTCAGCCTACTCATTAGGTTTTCACGTTTGCTTGATAATCCGATCATCTGTTTGTTTACCTGCAGTTGCGGTGTGATACATTGAGAGGACAGTCCGAATCCTCGAGAGTGGAGGCAAGGAAGGTCTACCGAAGGAGTTGTGCAATACAAGGGTTCAGTCGAATCTCAGCTTCGTTTATTTCTAGACAGCTCTGACTAGGCACAACGCGTAGGCAAGTGCATCGTAATGCGTGCTCACAGCATGCATCCACGTTTACCCCCTCAAGTTCCTGGTATCGTTTTTGAGTCTAGGCTGTGCGCTCAGAAAACGTTTCCAGTTGCATCACGTCCGTCTTGGTTTTCTTAGCCAAGGTGAAACAAGTTTTAAACAGCCGCTAATGGATATTTTTTCATCAGTCAGTCTCTTGTTTGCTTTTTTTCTCAAATGCTACCTGTTCAAGGTTAAAAACGTGCGAAATGAATTAATTTCGCGAACTTCGTGTTTCCGTTCCTTACTCAACGTTAAGAAGGGGGTGGAAATGCTTCACATTAGGTAGAACTTAAACGCTAAACCAACGGGAAGTAGGGTGGACATCATCGCACAACTAGTGAGCATAATCGCGCGTTCTGAGAAACCCGATTAAACCAATGTACGTGCGTATAACGCCAATAGCAACGCCCAAGCCTCAAATAGCAGACCACAACAAACTAACCACTGTCATGTGCGAAAATAATGACATGCGCAATCATGTTTGCTCTCGAAGGGGTACATGAGAATATCCTCCCTCTAATGATGTTTACAATAGCTTCGACTATGCTGATCATTTCCGCTTTTCTCAATCCGGTCCCAGTCAGCTTCATTCCGAACTGTCCAGATTACGAATATGAACCACATTTAGTGTGTGCCCATGTGCATATTGCGATTTCCACGTGAGTAGACTCAGTTCAGAATCGTCGGACGAATTTCCACCCTTCACTCAATACCCGCGTGAACGTCGCTGAGTAAAACCGGTATTTACCCTTCCGTTTGTCTGCTGTGCGCGATGGCTCTAGTGCACTGTGTGAAATTTGACTAAATTGACTTAGTTATAAAGTCGTTCATATTTTTGTCGTGCGTCAATCAGTGACCGTTTTTTTCACAACTGCGGTGTAAATAGGTTGTTATCTTATCTTGAATCATATAGATTGAACATCACCCACAATTGATCGCAGCTGTCGCATTCCCATAGACTTTCCAGTCGGCCCCTTTCGAAAAGAAGCACTAGACTCGAGTTTCGCTCTCATTGAGCTCGTCAGTAGTGCATATCCTTGCCACTGCCGGGACTAGAACTCCGGCCACGCTTTCATGAGCAAACAACCTCACATTAGGCACGACCGAATTATCATATGTGAACGCTCAACCACTTTCGCTTGTGAGTAATGATCAGGTTGCCCGATCGCCTCGAGAGGAGACACAGTTACTGTCTGTTAACTCCAATCGATGACCCCTCGACTAGGACTTCTCTCCAAGTTGAAATCACAGAAATCATTAACTTGTTGAGCGGTATTTTGATTACTGATGAGTAGTAGGGGATTTTGTTTTTTCCATATAGATTGAACATCACCCACAGTTGATCGCAGCTGTCACATTCCCACAGACTATGCAGTCGACATGGATATGCACTACAGAAGAGTCCTAACGAGAGCTGGCAAGCAAACCTATGCCTTAGTCACTTCCAACTCGGCCAACAGCTACGTACTATTTGCGGCGGTAACTGAGTACAATAGTCAACTAGCTTTCTTGGGAGTTTTTCTTTAACGTCATATTGATTTATCCGTTCTACGTAAACTTTGCAGAACACGAAACCTGAAACGTCCCCGTATGTCTATTTCAGCATGTTCATCGCTGTATTTCGAAAACGCTGACGATTCTTGACTGATAGAGGCACGGTGATAAATGCTCAAAATACTTTTCATAAAGAGTTTTCATTCTTTCACAAGTAATTTTTGGAAAATAACGACCCAGAACGATTTCGGCATGTGGGAATACGGAGTGCTCAAAAGCGCATCCATTTATCTAACAGTAGGAAACGCAGCTCAAAGTTTGCTACCGTACAGAGATGATATGTTTATTGAAACAACACCTACAAGACTGACGTACGTTATCTACATAATCTTCTGTACCACCATACGGCGAATTATTTTTGACTAAGCTCCAGCGTCCTGTCTTTCGTCAAAACTACACTTGCATGGTTTTTTTTAGACTCGACCAGTTGTTCTCGCGGAGCTAGTTACATGGACCGCTTCTCTGAACGCAGCTGTATGTGCAGTCAATCCGAGATAAAGTAAATTCACCAGAAAACGCTTCAGTATAGTTGCAGCACAGTTTGTGCATTCAACACACACAGTCAGTGCAATCAGTTTATTTCCTGAGACTTGCCAAATTAAGGGCAGTCTATCGAGAGCGGTGTTGTGCGATTTTGTTCACAGTTGGAGCGATTGGGATTCGGCTAAACAGTCCACCCTTGTGCTCTCAGGAAGTTTTTGTTAGGGTCGTAACTGTCGTACACTCCCTGTAGAATCTAGAAAACTTCCGTAGTTCTAATGACTTCGTCATTTTATTACAGGATTGTTCCCATTTGTAAACGGGCGAATCATTTAGCCACGTTTTTGATTTAATCACTTTGTCAACAGTGTTCCATGTGGACGTTATTTATTCGGATGGGTGATGAATAAAGGAAAACCACCTTGTTCGTTGCATTGCCATCCAACCATTATCGTTCTGTTCTTGATTCTGACATCTGCGTTCGATATTGCAAAACGTTTGAGTCTGGATGCAGTAAGGGTTTGCACTTTTAATCAACTTCTGCTACTTCGACATATTTTGAACAGTCGGCACGATTATCATCCGTAAATTCCGATCTTACTGCACTACGGTTTATAGTTTTAGCTATTGTCTACTTTGCACAAACAGCGGCCGTTGGTTGTTTGTATGGATTTAAGTTGACTGTTGGTCAGGTTACAAGCTCCGTGAGTATTTTCTGTTTGTACGGTCTCCCTTGGATTTTAAAGTGGACTGGACCGATAAACTTGACAGCACTCGGTACGTTTTTATTCGAACTACATATACCTGTTTCCCGGTCGGAAATGGAAGCTGTTATTACGCTAGACTCGTTGCATGTTGATGTCTGCTGTATCTCGGAGACTAGAATCCATGACAGTAGTCAACGTATGGAACTAACAGCACCCGCATTGTCTACCCGATACTGGTTATACACTTCGGGTGACTCCACAGCCGCTGTTACAGGTCAGGCTGGGTAGGTATAGTCCTCAGCACGACGGCCGCATTAGTAGATTGGATTCCTGTTAACAGTAGACTTTGTGCCGTCCGCTTGGCAGGTTCTGTTAAAACCAGCTCTAGACGCAAAACTTTCAGAAATTTATTCATTGTGTCTGCTTATGCTCCTACTGACTGTAGTGACATCGGCGTCAAGGACGCATTTTACTCGGATCTGGCCACTCTCCTTCGGTCGACACGTGGCTCTGATATAGTCGTTCTGGCCGGAATTTGCGAATGCCCAGGTCCGTCGCCTTGGTGAAGCCGAATCTCGTTCAGGTGGTAGGTTTGGGATAGCGTCACATCGATGAGATAATGGTGGGCGATTGTTGCAGCTATGCGTTGAGCACAAGCTATTTTTAGCCAGTATTTGTTATAGGCATCGTGCACGTCAAT
>LOND01001391.1:18345-30933 GCA_014220965.1 Paragonimus kellicotti | reverse complement strand
TACAAATGGATAAGTCGGCACTCAGACAAGTTTACCCGAGGCGAATTTAAACGCTCCATTTCAGTACCGTCTTGCTTGACTTCAGTATAACATTACACAGACGCAATAATCAACAAAATGGCATTTATCCCTTCAAAGCTAATACGGATCCACAAGAGATTGGGGTTTAAAATACTATCAGCATATTTGCTGTTAGGCCATATCATTGGCAGCGGAGATGTGTGGAATGAAATGGAAACACCTATGTCTAAGGTGGTATTCACTACTCTAGGACAGCTGGCAATAGGAAGGCATCTCTCTGAAGCTTAAAGGTCGCGTATATAAGGCAACAATACGGAGTTTATTACTTTACAGCCGCAAAACATGAACACCCATAGTAGAACACCTGAATTGTCGTCACATATTTGACTACCGATAGCTGCGTTCGACCGGTCTTATCGGGTGGCAACAATGAGTAATCAACGAACTGTTGGTGGTCTTGTTATCCAATACCCAACTGTCTTGCAGTGTGTGACCTAGTCTTGTCAGACTGTGCAACATTGTTAGTTGTTCGAGTTGGTCCAGAAAATGTCTTTTGTACTGCACATTGACAATTCTACGGTTTTCCATAGCTTTTTGAAAATGCCATGCAAATGATCTAGAGGCAAAAGATTTCGCTGTTTTGTATACGGCAATATATTGGTCTTCAATCGGCTCGGCGACCCCGTGCATTTCATAAGTGACTTTACTGCCTGTTCGACACACCGATGCGATTCGGGAAGAAGTTTTTGTCGATGACACACGCACTGGGAGAGCGAAATTTATTTCTCCGCTTTAGTTCAATAACTTTTGGTTTTGTTTCAAAACGACTAGAGCAGATATCCGATTTGCATGTCGCTTACTTTGAGAATAACCTCAGTGTATGTTCGGACTGCCGTTGCTGCATGGATAAGTGTTCATGAATGCCTAGAATACTGCGGATGGCAGTTAATAAGGATGCACGTATATACTTTATAACCCACTCATGTTGTCATGGTGTTCGCATGAATCCGCATTTGTATGCGATTAATGCAACGCTTTTGAATTGAAGTAACTGATCGATCCACGTCTTCTTTTTGAAAGTGCTTCTACAGAGAGATCCATCTCTTTTGGTGAATCTGGCATTCAGAAAGTATGTCCAATTTTTCTTTTCGATTCCAGTAGTAAATTTGATGTTGGATTGCGCGTTGTTTGGATTTATACACATGATCGATCGAGATTGGCTACACTTCAGCTCTTCTCAGCAGATACAATAATGATGTTCGGATCCGTTCGTAGGTTTTTCAGTGTGCACATGTGGTCTTCCATCAGTAGACAGTTTTGTCTGGTTAATGTTCCATCAAAACCTTGTATGAATTCGTGCGAGTCCACTGACTCCCTGTTTTTGTGTTCGTTGTATATCTTCCGTATCTGTTGTGCCTGCGACTGTAGGGAATAACCCTGACATGTCTTCTTTGCACTGTGATGAATTACTTAGAAGGAATTCATTGGTTTGAGCTAACAGTTACGGTGGCGACTGAAGTCCATCAAAGTCATTTTCGTCTATCAATGTAACTTCATTTGTTTGCATTTGCGAGGAACATGTTATAGTATGTATTATTCGTTGGGAACTGCCACAAGCCAGGGAAACTTAGTAGAGATGCCAAATTAATTTCCAACCAGATTGACGTCAACTGCTATGCTTAAGGCGGAACGTGACTTATTTTTGCAACTAGACTTATCCCGAGCTGTCCTCCATTTACTGGTAGATATTAAGACGTTGCCTCTGCGATCAGGCATCTTCCTGATTTTCGTGATTGCAACCGTTTGTTTTTACGGAAAAAGGTGAGTAAGCAGTTTGATAACCACCACAGATCTTGTACTTGTCTTTCACGGAACCAAGCCGTCAACAGGAGAAAAATATGGTCGAATTAGTCTGTACTAAGATAGGTCGCTTCAAGGCTTATATGAAAATCACGTTTTGAATAATGCTCTCATTTACTAGTAGATGTTTCATTCAGGTATGCTTTCAGCTAGCTCATTTCGACGGGATACATTGGATTTGAGTTTTGCACCTATTAGAAACCTTATTAGTGGTAACTATCTTTGTCCGGATCAGAAGTGTACACCGACCCTCATGCTTTCAGGGCGAACGAATTAACTATCGCTATTTGAATGATAAGTGTGCACTTGTATGTAAGAATACCTTTTATGTTCACGCATATAAAATATTCTAACAGGTCCAGAGTTTGTCTCTGGTATCAGGTCGTCAATATAACTAAAGTCATAAAAGTTGGACCCATTAACGTCAGTGTCTGATTCCATTAGTTTTCCCCACATCCCAATACCCAAAGCCTAGTTTAATTATTGCATTACTCACGCTAATGGAACGTGCCCTTCATATATCCGTTTATAGTATCCAGACTATCATTTGCCACAGGTGCCGCATATCATACATCTGGTCCATTTTATTAAATTGGCTGACTTGATCAGCTAGATAGATTTCAATATTGAGCAAAACACAAAATAAAACTGACGTGTTACTCCACTGAGTACAGTAAGCTTTATATGCACTTGTTTGGCACATTGGGAAGGTATGGTTTTTCTCTAGTGATTTCTCGAAAGAACACCGACAGTTGTAATGCTAACATTAAATTGCTCGCACTTGCTATAAACAGTCTTTGTCTTTGTTCTTTAGCAACAGCAGATGACGTTCACTGTGTTCCCATTCGGATGCATTCAATCAACTCATACAAGAATACACAACGGCAGAGAGAACAGTTGTAACAGGTAAAGTACAGAACGAGCGGTAGCGGAATTGTTGAGTGCGTGGTTTAAATGGGCCGTTGATAAATGAAGGCATGACCAGTCAGAATGCAGCTTGAGTCTTAGCATGAGCGTGGGACGCACATACGGTCACAACGCGTATACAGCAATGTTCCTGAACCATGTAATTATGACAGATTTGTCTCTACCTCAGACTTTTTATTTGAATCAAATTATAGACAGAAATTCACTTGGAGATCAATTGTGACAGAATCTTTGATTATGTCTCATCCTTACCATGGTAAGGAGTTGAACATCGACCACACTTTCACAAGACGACTGTGTACCATTTGCGCCGTCAGACTCCACATAGGTTACGACCGAATCAGTCACATACAAATATTCAGCTAATTTCGTTTATGAGTATTGTTCAGACTGCCGGATCGCCTCGAAAGAGGATGCAGAACCTGCTTTCTGCTAATTCCAACCTACGTCCCTTTGATGAGGATTTTTCACAAGGTTGAAACAACAGAGCTCAAATAGATGACGCGATTGGACATTACTCCGAAATTAATATGGATGGGTGTTTTCACGTGATAATTCGGTTGTGTGGGGTCATCGAAGCGGTGCTCATCACAGTTGTCTCTTGAAGCATGGCGAGTGCTCGAACTACGCATACACCCTGTCGGCAACCTGTAACGGAAACGAAATTCGTGTTAACTGTTTTTTTAATGGAAGGGTCTGGCCAAAACGCTGATATGAAGACAATGGCTACAATCGTTTTCGAGTAGAGTTCTGTTTGTAATGACCAAAATCTCCAACTACGTATCAGTGAAGTCAAACATACTATAGTTCAATCCGGACGCAAACTATCTGATTATTTTAATGAAAATCTGTCCCGTTCCTTTATGTAGAGATTGCATTTTTGACGTAAATTATTTCCTACCAAATATGACTTATAGTAAAATGAAACAGAATTATTTACTTCCAACCACTTTTTTATGTAACATGTTTTTCATTTTGGTTTTCGTTCATGAACATCATTCAACTCTGTGACCGACCGTTACTTGACAGTCTAACTTTTAACTCCCATTCTTATTGACTTAAAACAATCAGGTTGTGGATTTATAAACTTTTGTAGACAAGAAAAACCAAACGGGCTATGCATTCTTTTGGTGATGTCAATGGAGAAGTATAAATGTTTCAAGTAGACTTTCTAAATTGTGGGAAAATAAAACTGGATGAAATTAACTACTCCGGTGTGATGCTTGTCTACATCGTACAGTTAAATTTATTAAACCAGTATGCTGATATGATGGGCAGATGTGCGTACAGAGGCAGAATATTATACTGGATGAACTGTGGAAGTGGGTTAGTTGAGTGGCCAAAACTATTGACTCTGGTGACTATCCCTTTCAGTGAGACAGGAGATTTATACCTGTCTAGGAAGTTCTAATCGCCGGGTTATCCACTGAAGTCTCATCGAGACGATCGGGCAATCTGACCAATGCCCACAAGCGAAAGTGGTTTGGCGTTCATATAGGATGTTTTGGTCGTGCCTAGTGTAATGTCAACTGTGCGGCGGTGGTCACGGTTAGCTCACGGAGGTGTGGCCGTAGTTCCTAGTCCCTGTTGTATCAACGATATGCACTACCGACGAGCTCTAACAACAGCCTGCCTCGAATTCAGTATTTCCTTTCGAAAGGGGCTGGCAGGAACGTCTGTCTGAATGCTGAGGCTGTAGTCAAATGTGAGTGATGTTCAACTTGAAATTAACCAACCCCCAACTACTGGCTGAACGGACAGATGTTGCACGTGTTAGACGAGCCAGCTCTGACCACAACGTTAGGTAGTGAGTTCCATCGTGGGAGAAATACTAATTAGGAGATAGTTTCATCGGCTCAGTTACATGACATTGTGCAACTCAGCCGCAGGCAAACAACTCCTTAATCCTTCGACATATTTACTGGGTGGGCGTCTGTTAGTAGAGCACTAGACGGGTGGATAATTGTACTGTTTTAGAATGAGCCTCCTGTCGCATGTTTCTAGTTCCAAGAGAATTGTCTGAACCTTACTAACCTTTTGGGTTAAGAGTTCATTGTGATTCCCAAATCATGCGTTGTGACCTATTGTACAAAAACCTGCAGCAACCATGTTTGTTACTATTTGATGGTGTACTAAAATAGGGCGGCGATATCATGCAACAGTTCTGACATCAAGTTTCGACGTTATTTGTGTCTACTTTTTCATGAATACATACTATGTAAGTCATCGGTCACAGGTGTCCATGGGTAGTATTCAGAGGCTTCCAGCTTGTACATAAAGGTTGCAAGTGAACAGCTGAAAAACACTATTGGTGATCTTAGCTGATTCATGGAACACTTCCACATATGACCGAGGATATCTGGTCCGGACCGAACTACCTACAAGACAGCAGTTTCTCTATTTTCAACCTTTTTTACACTGCAAATTTCTAAGTCTCAGACGATCTACTTTATTAGCTCAGTGGTCACTGTGAAGGACAACTGACGTACGCGTACGTCCTCCTTTTCAGACTTACTGGTCCGTTTATCATCATCTATGGGCTGAGCACGTGTTCAGCATTTCGGGACATCAACCATAAGAGTTCATGGGACAGATTCCGCTGGCAGAAAAATCGTTTCCCTCGACCGTATTGTGAATGTTAGACCGGGTGTGTTAATGAGTTTGCTGACTGTTTACTAACGCGGATGATCAATACGGATTTTGTACATGGATGGAACACTCGATAGACTTACAGCCGGGTGAGGAATGCAGACCAGTGTACCGTAGAATACCGTTCAAGTTGATTCCGGAAGTGGAAAGGCAGTTAAAGGAGATGTTGGAGAAAGGAATAATTCAAAGGACAAGCAGCCCATTTTTCGTCACCGGTCGTGTTGACTAGGAAGGCGGATGGCACCTACCGATTTTGCGTCGATTTCAGAGAGCTGAACCGAGTGACGATCAAAGACGCGTTCCCGATGCCTCAGATGGAGGAGATCTTTGCGCACCTGCACGAAGCTAGAGTACTGTCCCTCATAGACCTGCGTTCCGGTTACTGGCAACTACCAATGGCACGGAAGGACAGAGCGAAGACCGCCTTTTGTGTGAACGGACAGCAGTACGAGTTCCTCAGGATGCCGTTTGGTCTGTGCAATGCTCCAGCTACCTTCAGACGTCTCTTACTTCGCATTCTGGAGGATCAGGAGGGAGTAACCGTATACGGAGACGACATCGTTGTATTCTCCAAGACAGTATCGGAACACGTAGACAGACTGCGAGCGGTGTTGCAACGAATCGAGGCAGCCGGCCTAAAACTGAGTAGTAAGAAGTGCCAAATAGGCCGCAGTTCAATCGTTTGCTTGGGACACACGGTTGGTAATGGGAAAATCCAACCACTGCCAGAGAAGTTGACAGCCATCAAGAACTTCCCAACACCAAAGTCGAAGCGGCAACTGAGATGTTTCCTGGGAATGGTCGGTTACGATTCGAAATTTACGCCAGGGTTCTCCCAGAAAGCATATCCACTGTTCCAGCTGCTGAGGAAGGACAGAAATTTTGTGTGGAATGAGGACTTGGAGGTGGCGTTCAACGAACTCAAACAGGAAGCTACCGGCATTCGACGGTGCTTGACGATCCCCAAACCGAATGAGCCATTCACGGTGTCAGTTGATGCAAGTGATATCGGAATCGGAGCAGTTCTTTCACAACCGTCGGGGACAATTGAGTATGCCAGCCGAGTACTGACGGAAGCAGAGAGAAAGTATTCCACCACGGAGAAAGAATGCCTAGCTATCGTCTGGGCGCTGGAGAAGTGGAGGACCTATTTGATAGCGACCACCTTCCATGTCGAGACCGACCACAAACCCCTGATCTGGCTAAAGACGGCGAAGGATCCGCGCGGACGACTGGCACGCTGGGCACTTCGACTGCAAGGAGTTCAACTTTACCATCGGACATGTTAACGGCACGAACAATGAGGTACCTGATGTACTGTCGCGACCAATACAAGAAAGTGAGCTGCCGACTGAAGCCATACCCGTGAACGCAGTATTGGTTGCCGATAAAGACATCTTGGTCAATCAACAGCAAGACCCTCAAGTACGCGAAATATGTGAACATTTACTGGCAGGTACCAAACCCAAGACGTTGACTTCGGGACTGAACGATCTGTTACAGATCTGGGACCGGCTACACCTGGAGAACGGTCTACTCGTCATCGATGTGGAGGTGCAGAGGGGGCTTCGACCTCGAAGACTGCCATTTATTCCGGTGGACCAGAGGGAACGTGTGATTCGACTGGCACACACAGATGTTCACATGGGACGAGAACGCGTGTTCGAACTGCTGCGGCGAAGGGTATTTTGGCCCACGATGCGGAAAGATGTAATTGATTTCATTCGAGCCTGTCCCCATTGCCAACAGAACCGAGAGACAGTGACGACAACACCGCCGATGCAGTCGATCGTGACAGAGGAAGCCGCGCACACCTGGGGCATAGACATTTTTGGTCCGCTCCCAACAAGTCCAAATGGAAATCGCTACATAGTTGTTATGATTGACCATATATATTTTGTGAACAATGTCCTGGCTCGCTTTGGAGTACCCCACAGAGTTATCACGGACCAGGGCCCGTGTTTTGAGGGGCGGCAATTTCAAGAGATGTTGAAGAATTGGGGATACAGCGCCTGAGAACATCGCCGTACCATCCACAAACGAACGGGTTGACGGAGCGGTTCAATCGTACAATGAAAGTTCGGCTGAATAGTAGAGGCAATAACTGAGAAGAATGGACTGCCGGATGTTTTGTTTGGATATCGCACGACGAAGCATGCAACAACTGAGAGTTCGCCATTTGAGCTGACATACGGGAGAGAGCCGAAGATTCTCTTTGTTGTCTGCGTGTCCAGAGACAGAGAGGGGCAATTAGTGCCGCAAGAACGACAACACTGGAACACCGTGCGCTTGAACGGACAATAGAAAGACAACGCCGAAATAAGCAAGCATACGACGTGAGGCACAACACACATAAATGGCGCCCGTTCAGGATCGGGACTACGGCCAACCAGAAACATCCGGCCCCGGTGCAGGCAAACTTAAAAGGTGGTGGAATGGACCATTTACCATCACGAACTGCAGGAATACAAGCATCCAAATTAACCAAGGTTCTCGTGAGCGATGGACCAATGCTGAGCACTTGGCACTGGGGCACATTTGCGACAATTTCCTTAAAGGAGGGGTCAGTATTCCAACACTCGGCGGAATATCTCAATGCGGGGGAGGTACATCTAAAAGCCCACAATGCGGGTAGCGGGGATGGCAAGGGCGACCGAATGAGTCATCGCTGAACGAGATCGGACCAACGGACGAGGAATGGCACGCGGAAACCCACTCCCGATAGACGGCCTCGATCACACACATATAAGAGACAGAGTACACACAGCGTGTGGGCGGAACCTGGGTGTGTTATGGGCTGGAACTCTAACTAATAAATGCCGGCGCGCGAAATGCATGACAATCAGCGAGCTGGACAATAAAGATTGTGATTTATTGAACACCTTTTCACGCTACAATATGAATGAACTTATCTTTGATTTGAATCAAATTATAGACAGAAATTCACTTGGAGATCAATTGTGACAGAATCTTTGATTATGTCTCATCCTTACCATGGTAAGGAGTTGAACATCGACCACACTTTCACAAGACAACTGTGTTAACCATTGCGCCGTTCAGATCACATTAGGTACGACCGAATCATCACATACAAATATTCAGCTAATTTCGTTTATGAGTATTGTTCAGACTGCCGGATCGCCTCGAAAGAGGATGCAGAACCTGCTTTCTGCTAATTCCAACCTACGTCCCTTTGATGAGGATTTTTCACAAGGTTGAAACAACAGAGCTCAAATAGATGACGCGATTGGACATTACTCCGAAATTAATATGGATGGGTGTTTTCACGTGATAATTCGGTTGTGTGGGGTCATCGAAGCGGTGCTCATCACTGTTGTCTCTTGAAGCATGGCGAGTGCTCGAACTACGCATACACCCTGTCGGCAACCTGTAACGGAAACGAAATTCGTGTTAACTGTTTTTTTAATGGAAGGGTCTGGCCAAAACGCTGATATGAAGACAATGGCTACAATCGTTTTCGAGTAGAGTTCTGTTTGTAATGACCAAAATCTCCAACTACGTATCAGTGAAGTCAAACATACTATAGTTCAATCCGGACGCAAACTATCTGATTATTTTAATGAAAATCTGTCCCGTTCCTTTATGTAGAGATTGCATTTTTGACGTAAATTATTTCCTACCAAATATGACTTATAGTAAAAATGAACAGAATTATTTATTTCCAACCACTTTTTTATGTAACATGTTTTTCATTTTGGTTTTCGTTCATGAACATCATTCAACTCTGTGACCGACCGTTACTTGACAGTCTAACTTTTAACTCCCATTCTTATTGACTTAAAACAATCAGGTTGTGGATTTATAAACTTTTGTAGACAAGAAAAACCAAACGGGCTATGCATTCTTTTGGTGATGTCAATGGAGAAGTATAAATGTTTCAAGTAGACTTTCTAAATTGTGGGAAAATAAAACTGGATGAAATTAACTACTCCGGTGTGATGCTTGTCTACATCGTACAGTTAAATTTATTAAACCAGTATGCTGATATGATGGGCAGATGATGCTAGATGGAGGAGATCTTTGCGCACCTGCACGAAGCTAGAGTACTGTCCCTCATAGACCTGCGTTCCGGTTACTGGCAACTACCAATGGCACGGAAGGACAGAGCGAAGACCGCCTTTTGTGTGAACGGACAGCAGTACGAGTTCCTCAGGATGCCGTTTGGTCTGTGCAATGCTCCAGCTACCTTCAGACGCCTCTTACTTCGCATTTTGGAGGATCAGGAGGGAGTAACCGTATACGGAGACGACATTGTTGTATTCTCCAAGACAGTATCGGAACACGTAGACAGACTGCGAGCGGTGTTGCAACGAATCGAGGCAGCCGGCCTAAAACTGAGTAGTAAGAAGTGCCAAATAGGCCGCAGTTCAATCGTTTGCTTGGGACACACGGTTGGTAATGGGAAAATCCAACCACTGCCAGAGAAGTTGACAGCCATCAAGAACTTCCCAACACCAAAGTCGAAGCGGCAACTGAGATGTTTCCTGGGAATGGTCGGTTACGATTCGAAATTTACGCCAGGGTTCTCCCAGAAAGCATATCCACTGTTCCAGCTGCTGAGGAAGGACAGAAATTTTGTGTGGAATGAGGACTTGGAGGTGGCGTTCAACGAACTCAAACAGGAAGCTACCGGCATTCGACGGTGCTTGACGATCCCCAAACCGAATGAGCCATTCACGGTGTCAGTTGATGCAAGTGATATCGGAATCGGAGCAGTTCTTTCACAACCGTCGGGGACAATTGAGTATGCCAGCCGAGTACTGACGGAAGCAGAGAGAAAGTATTCCACCACGGAGAAAGAATGCCTAGCTATCGTCTGGGCGCTGGAGAAGTGGAGGACCTATTTGATAGCGACCACCTTTCATGTCGAGACCGACCACAAACCCCTGATCTGGCTAAAGACGGCGAAGGATCCGCGCGGACGACTGGCACGCTGGGCACTTCGACTGCAAGAGTTCAACTTTACCATCGGACATGTTCAACGGCACGAACAATGAGGTACCTGATGTACTGTCGCGACCAATACAAGAAAGTGAGCTGCCGACTGAAGCCATACCCGTGAACGCAGTATTGGTTGCCGATAAAGACATCTTGGTCAATCAACAGCAAGACCCTCAAGTACGCGAAATATGTGAACATTTACTGGCAGGTACCAAACCCAAGACGTTGACTTCGGGACTGAACGATCTGTTACAGATCTGGGACCGGCTACACCTGGAGAACGGTCTACTCGTCATCGATGTGGAGGTGCAGAGGGGGCTTCGACCTCGAAGACTGCCATTTATTCCGGTGGACCAGAGGGAACGTGTGATTCGACTGGCACACAGATGTTCACATGGGACGAGAACGCGTGTTCGAACTGCTGCGGCGAAGGGTATTTTGGCCCACGATGCGGAAAGATGTGATTGATTTCATTCGAGCCTGTCCCCATTGCCAACAGAACCGAGAGACAGTGACGACAACACCGCCGATGCAGTCGATCGTGACAGAGGAAGCCGCGCACACCTGGGGCATAGACATTTTTGGTCCGCTCCCAACAAGTCCAAATGGAAATCGCTACATAGTTGTTATGATTGACCATTTTACACGATGGGTGGAAGCCATTCCAACGGCAGATCAAACGAGCGGAACGGTTGCACACGTTTTGTGAACAATGTCCTGGCTCGCTTTGGAGTACCCCACAGAGTTATCACGGACCAGGGCCCGTGTTTTGAGGGGCGGCAATTTCAGAGATGCTGAAGAATTGGGGATACAGCGCCTGAGAACATCGCCGTACCATCCACAAACGAACGGGTTGACGGAGCGGTTCAATCGTACAATGAAGGAATGGCTGAATAGTAGAGGTAATAACTGGGAAGAGGGACTGCCGGATGTTTTGTTTGGATATCGCACGACGAAGCATGCAACAACCGAGAGTTCGCCATTTGAACTGACATACGGGAGGGAACCGAGAATTCTCTTGGATGTCTGCGTGTCCAGAGACAGAGAGGGGCAATTAGTGCCGCAAGAACGACAACACCTGGAACACCGTGCGCTTGAACGGACAACAGAAAGACAACGCCGAAATAAGCAAGCATACGACGTGAGGCACAACACACATAAATGGCGCCCGTTCAGGATCGGACTACGGTCGACCAGAAACATCCGGCCCCGGCGCAGGAAAATTTAGAAGGCGGTGGAACGGACCATTTACCATCACGAACTGCAGGAATACGAGCTTCCAAATTAACCAAGGTCCTCGTGGCGATGGATCAATGCTGAGCACTTGGCACTGGGGCACATTTGCGACAATTTCCTTAAAGGAGGGGTCAGTATTCCAACACTCGGCGGAATATCTCAATGCGGGGGAGGTACATCTAAAAGCCCACAATGCGGGTAGCGGGGATGGCAAGGGCGACCGAATGAGTCATCGCTGAACGAGATCGGACCAACGGACGAGGAATGGCACGCGGAAACCCACTCCCGATAGAAGGCGTCGATCACACACGTAAACCGGGCAGAAGTGCACACGACGTGTGAGCGGAAACCTGGGCGTGTTGTGGACTGGAATGCTGACTCATAAATGCCGGCGCGCGAAATGCATGACAATCAGCGAGCTGGACAATAAAGATTGTGATTTATTGAACACCTTTTCACGCTACAATATGAATGAACTTATCGCCAGCAAGGTAGTTCTCATCATTATGGAACTACGGACGTAGGTTATGGAAAGGCGGTTGTGGCTGAATGTTCACATGTGCTTGCTGCGTTACGCCTTGCGCGACAGTGATGACCTAGTTATTATCGGGTGAACTAAGCTCAGTGATATATGCACTGGTCCGCACGGAAGTGTCCACAACAGACCAACTCAGAACACTCAACCAAATCCCAGTACTACTCATCAGTAATCAAAATACCGCTCAACAAGTCAATGATTTCTGTGATTTCAACTTGGAGAGAAGTCCTAGTCGAGGGGTCATCGATTGGAGTTAACAGACAGTAACTGTGTCTCCTCTCGAGACGATCGGGCAACCTGATCATTACTCACAAGCGAAAGTGGTTGAGCGTTCACATATGATAATTCGGTCGTGCTAATATGACGTCCTATGACTATCAGCTTTTTAGGCAACA
>LOND01001390.1:69600-83239 GCA_014220965.1 Paragonimus kellicotti | reverse complement strand
GAACCGTACGCTGTTAGAACAGTCCTTGGGTGGAGCCTTAGAGGTGCCATTAGAATAGAATTGCACTTGTTTTGTGACGCATCTGAGGTAGGATACGGTGCAGTTAGTTATATTAGGCTGACAGCATCCAGCGGTTCGGTTAAGTGTTGTTTCGTTCTAGGCAAATCAAGAGTGGCCCCTCGTAAATAGTTACCATCCCAAGGCTCGAACTCACGGCGGCCGTCCTCGCAGCAAGACTGATGAGGCTCCTTGTGGACGAACTGAGAATGCGTATCGACCGCGTAGTTCTGTGGACGGACTCAATGATAGTACTGCAGTATATTCGCAATACATCGTCGCGCTTTGCAATATTCGTTGCAAACCGAGTGAGATTAATACGTGAGTATACCACTGTATCACAGTGGAGACATGTGCCGTCTGAAATGAACCCAGCCGACGTAGCATCGAGAGGAGCTTCACATTCAGCTTCACATGAGATGGACCATTGGCTTCAGGGACCGGAGTTTCTAGCGCTTTCAGAAAACAGCTGGCCAAAGTTATCATTTTCCACTGCAGTGGCAGACGATAACTGCGAAGTTAGGCGTGTTTTGACTGCTGAGACTGTGCATGCAGGAGCGATTTAACACTCGCGGTTCCTATTTTTCCTCCATAAATACAATTGGTGACGACCACGTTGAAACAGACGGGCGGACAAGGCACTTTTCGAGCATTTCTGTGATCATCGTGTCTAGATGCTGTTCGTAATGCACTGGGAGCCTCCGTGGTGCCTGTCTTATTGGCCGATGGGTTGACGTGTCGATCTCATGCTGGACTACGTTGGTACGGCCAGGTGGGTCATCGCCCATCGCAAAAGCATCCCTGGATCTAAGCTACATGTGAACCAACTGGGTTGATGTCGCTGATAAGGTTTTATCCGAGCAAAGAGTGTTGGGTAATGCGGTTTCGAAAGATGTTCTTGTTTTCTAAGCAACGGTGGAACAAACATTCGCCATTTCACCTCTTTTTAAGGCCACTACGCAAGACCCAATGAACATTTGACTGTCCTTTAAATTCAGCACGCCTCCAAAGCAGACCAGGAAATCCACCCCCAAAATGACTTCCTACTGTAAATTTGGGCATGCAAGGAACTGGTGCTCTCCGCTGAAGGACCCGAGCTGCACCCTAGCGGATAACGATGATGCAACCCGCATTTCAGTACCGTTCGCGGCAAACAAGCGCACCGGTTTTACTGGAGCATTCCGGTGTTCCGTTAGCCTGGCTGCCAATTGCGCGCGTATCAAGGAGCAGGAGGCTCCAGTATCGACTAAAAACAGAACCGTTTCCTTATTAATGCTACCCCTAACTGATAAGGGTTTCATGTTAACAGCAATGTCTGGTGAGATAACGGAAGATAATGCTTCATACGAAACAATCAAAGACTCACCCTTCCGGGAACTGGAACGGTTCAACGGGTTATGACCACAGTGTCGTGCGCGCCTGCCGAACCGCTGGCAATACCAAAACCCATTACCCGTCGCGACAGCCGATCGGCTTGGTAGGGGAATTCGCTCTGGATTGATGGAGCGTTGAATGAAGGCTGAGCAAACTGATTACGCGGCAGCCGGCTTCCCATCCAACTGTTCAAAGGCCTAACAACCCCTTGCCTCTATCAAAGTGGTCGACAAATTCTTCTGCTGGCTTGAGGAATGAATTTGTTGCGCAGACCCCGGTTTCGGAGCCCCATGCAGAACCGCTCGCAAATGTTTCGTTCGCACTCCACGGGGGTCAACTGTTGAATGCCCTTGAAGCCAGCTCCCGGAGGTCTCTCAGGAAACTGTCGACTGATTCCTCCGGTCTTTGACGGCGAGTGAAGAACCGCTCTCGATAGACTGCGGGAAGTTCCAGTTTTTCGAACAGCTGGCGGAGTGTTTCCCAAATGACTGTTGCTGGGGCTGTGGGGCGGACGCCCGTCGTGCGAAACATTTTTGCAGCTTCTTCGCTCAAGAAGCTCAGAATGTAGGGTCCCGTGCTCCTCTCAGGAACGTTCGCCAGATAGATCGTAACAGCGAATTCCCAACTTTCGAAGTCATCATCGGGGTGGAAAACAGGTGGCTGCCTCAGTGATGCCCGGAACTCTCCACGATCGTCCACTGCCATTTGTTGCGCTTTCGTGCTTTTCACATTGGGAGGGCTGAGGTCATTTGTATTCGACATCCTGCCCGCGACGCCAAATGTAATAGGTTTGCTGTCGAAGGTTGACGGTCTCTAGCGAGGACACTCAGTAGCTGCAACGGACAAGGCACAACGATGAGTAACCGAAATGCAAGGAGAATTCGTACACTGCATGCAACATACTCAACCCACAGGATATCAGAACAATGTAAGCGATGACGAGCACGTGTATAGCGGCATGAATCACGAACACAATCGTGTACAACTATCGGATCAAAGCATTAAGGCGCTTCATAACGTCAAGGATGTTCTCATCGAGCGTTCATCTTTTGTTGGGGGTGTCGTCATCTGTGAAAGTAAGAAACGGGGATAAAAATATACATTGCTCATTTTAAAACGGTTGACAGTTTTTCTTTCATTGGTTGGAAATCAGCCGTAGTGATTAAATTGCGTCTTGAAACAGCGATAAAATGTGAGATCTGTGAATATCTGACAGTATTCCAGTGGTATCGTTCAGAATTTAAAAATCGTTGGTTTTCGTGACAGAAGTGGTCACGAGCGTTGAAATATTTGTTTTCAGTCGACCGGTAATTGGTTTGTCCTTTATTTGGCGCGGAGATTGAAAATATTAATGGTGGGTGTTGTGACGGTGTTCGTGCGTTTTCCTTTGGAGTAGCTCTTATTTTTGATTAATAGTTAACCCTCCTAAGTTGATAAATAATGTACTAATATGTTTGATTTTGTTACGGATTATGTAAAGGGCTTCAACGATATATTCGAGGATCGGGAGTTTTCTAGTTCCAAGGAATTTATAAGTTGTTCACAGAAGTACATGAAGGACCACCATGCTTTGTACGTCCTTGGTTCTAGCAAAAAATCAAGCAACGGACGCTTGAAGTATGATAATGTGAGTGTGAGTACTACTGAGGTTACGTGGTAGATGGCGTATCGGTGTATCAAATACGAGCGACGTAGGAGTGAAAGTCGTGGATTACGACGTGTTTAGTGAGTTGAGTTCACATATTTTTCATTGCATAGTTCTCGTGATACATGCTGCCAATCACGCTTCAACGTCGTTAGGAGAAAAACCATGTTGGTTGTTAGCTCTTTTACATTGGAGCACAACCACGACCTAACTGCTTTCCTGTACGATGCGCACCCAACAAATCGTCGGCTCACTGCAAGTGAAGTGAGCGATTCCAGGCATTTATTCCAGTACAATACTCCAACTGCTGAGTTGAAGCAGTATGCTGCGGATGTCTACGGCAAGTATATAACGACCATGGATATTTGCAACATCCGTCATCGGTTGAAGCCTCCGGCAACAAGTAAGTGTGTTTGTGTACATTGATGTTCGCAGAAAATCTGCCTCAAATTCTTACTCATATACAGGAAGCGGCGTACTGCGTGTCATCAAAGACGACAGTAATAAATACACGCACATATGCTTTGCACGGAAGCAGCAAGTGCAGTTATTCAGACGTTTTCCTGATGTGGTAAACGTTGATGCCACGCATGGAACCAGCCGCCACAAGTAGGTCCTATGTCAGTTCGCGTTGTAGGTTGTAGCCTGAAGCTGTATCAGTTTCTGATCACGGACGGGATGGGTCATGGGCGACCCGTAATGTACGCTTATGTTCAGAGTGAAAAATACGCTTTCCTGCGTCATCGTTCTGGAACATTCTGTGAGTTGATGGTGGACCACATACCTGTCAGAACGTTCGTGGTGGTACAAGAGCGGCGGCCCAAATGCGAGCAGCACGAGTCGTCTTTGGGTGCGACATAATGTTATGTTATTTCCATGTTCGAGATGCCGTGAGGAAACACGTAAGTTGGTGTAATTTACCTTATAATGACCATGTAGACGAATTCATTCAGAAGCCGATATTTGTTTCATCGGATGGCTACTAGCGATAGCTTAGAAGAGTGAGTGAACACGTTTGTTCATTTATGGTTAAGGTTCAACCGAGATGTTGCATTGCTCGGACGCACAGACCCGAGGTTTCTGAACTACCTTATGTGCAATTGGCTTTATATAAAGCCAAAGTGGGCCATCCATGCACAATCGAATGTTGTTCACTTCGGAAACCGAACAAACAACCGTCTAGAGAATGCAAATGGGCGACTCAAGAAGCGCACTCACCCACGAAATCACGCAGCCACTGCTAACTGTCCAGTATAAACGTCAGTGCGTCCAACCATAGGTCGTGGCGTTGTGACTATAGGGTTCTCTCTGGAAAGCATACGAGGTTCCGCGTACTAGGGAGTTCATCCAACTCCGTCAGTTTACCAAATTACTTGATACCATATCGCCAAATCTGCTTATGCCCGATTACAATGAACAGTAAATATGGCAATCAGGTCACACAGACTAAGGCTCACTTCATGCCTGGAAATCGCCCCTTGCAGTCGTATCTACTGGCCCACGATGTTGTTAAATATCTGTTGTTCCCATTTTCCAAGTGGTGATGATTATACAACCTCACATTTAAGTCAGCTGTCAGCAACTATTTCATGGATTATTGAATGCACAAGTTGAAGAAAAATGATTCACAACTTATACTATGCACGTTCATTATTCAATCGTTGCTAAAAATCCTTTTATCAACCAAATCATATATGTCAGCTATCTCGTCAACATATTTCGTTATCAAAATATCGCGATTCCCTAACGTCCTCAATGAACATTTTTAACATATTGGTATATTTTATACTTTCTAAAATATACCGTCCATTAACATTCAGAATATATTACAACCTCACATATTAACGGTCTACCTACGTGAGCATTTGCTCCCTGCTGATAGTTTTCAGCACGCGAAAGCAGCTGGGAGATTGAGGATCCGGCCATCTCTCGCGCGGGCGATCCGAAAGTGTGAGTGGCGCTATTGGTGCGCATAGGCCGACTAGCACGCAAGTAAACAATTTCAGTCGCATGCAGCAAACAGTCGGCAGACGAAGATCCTTGCGATCCCATGCAAAGTGTGAAGTACGGTTTTGGGAACAATTTCACACGTCGTGCAGCAGGCGGACCAAGATTATTTCCAGGTCACAACACATGCTTCAACATATACTTTTCGGAAGTAGCACGAGTGGGTTGTGTCACGTCTACATTCAAAGTGATATAATATATTATTCACTACTACTGGCCGCAATGCTTCCCAAAACTTTAACATGAAGATCAACAAATGTGATGAGTAAGTGACGCACAGCTTTTGAACTTCCGTGGAAGAATTCATACCTAAATCACACTCATTGGTGCGCATAGGCCGACTAGCACGCAAGTAAACAATTTCAGTCGCATGCAGCAAACAGTCGGCAGACGAAGATCCTTGCGATCCCATGCAAAGTGTGAAGTACGGTTTTGGGAACAATTTCACACGTCGTGCAGCAGGCGGACCAAGATTATTTCCAGGTCACAACACATGCTTCAACATATACTTTTCGGAAGTAGCACGAGTGGGTTGTGTCACGTCTACATTCAAAGTGATATAATATATTATTCACTACTACTGGCCGCAATGCTTCCCAAAACTTTAACATGAAGATCAACAAATGTGATGAGTAAGTGACGCACAGCTTTTGAACTTCCGTGGAAGAATTCATACCTAAATCACACTCATATAGTCTCAAGTCTGATATATCTGGTTCAGCGATTATACAGTCTCACGGTATGGTGTTTCAAAGCCAAAATCAGTTGGAAACTGCCATTTGGGAGTGAAAAGAGATTTTCCGGAACATTCGCAAAATATTAAAATGCATATTTCAGAACAGATGTGTAAGATTCATCTTGCATGATAGTTAAGTCTCAAGGAGAACAATCAGCCATATCTACAACCGTTCATAATTGACTACTTTTAAGAAAAACGTTTTTTCCTCTCTTCCGATACAGACATCGTGTTAGCTTTTGTAATCGGTTTTGCGTTCTGAAAATGAGTCCGGCCGAATTTTCATGTTTGAATACATAAGTTCACCACGCAGTTCCGCGTGGTTTGGGAGATGAAGCTGAATTTTTTACTGTTGACCACTTTGCGTCCATGTTGCATTTCAAACTAAATGTTAATGCAAATTTTCGTGAAAGTTATGCCACCGCACCAGCGAACTTCAACAACTGCTGTTTCCTTTAGTACAATTTCTAATGTTTGATTTGTCGGCAAAGTAGAGAAGACAGACCGATGTCGGGCCTCCTCCTGGCCAGCTTTACAGGGTTGGCAGACAAATACTCCGATTGATTTTTTCAAAACACAGATGTGGTTTTCGGGCTGTACATAAATGCAATCTCACACGCGTTCGTGTATTAAACACAGTTGGTTGACTTTGCACGGCCTCATTGCGCGCTCCAGTTCCGTTCCGTTTTTTAAAAGTGTTACGCATTCAATAACCTGCGCAAAGACGTTAGCTCACACTATCAGATTTACATTATATTCAGCAATGATGGGTAGCTGTTAATCAGTCGTCCCAGTGTTTGTTGCCACATCTGTCGAGCTTTGGAAAGTTCTAAGGCTAGCGCTTTCACTGCTTGATAGTAGTTTGCTGCTTGACATACGTCTAATTTGATAGAAAGTGTCTGTGTATGGTTCATTTGTATAAACCCAAAGTTCAAGCGTTTTTGACCAAGAAACAGATTAGACTGGAATCCATCAGCGAAACCTCGATGTTGATAACGCTTGCTCGATGCTATCAAACAACTTAATTTATCAAATTCATGATCGAGTAGTTTCCTGCAGTAACCCAAAAATTCAGGTTGTCGGGACGCTCTAGGTTCGATAGTATTTCAACTATCTTGCTATCTATTCTGACCACCGACATTATTAACATTGTTTGATTGCATGCGTGCACTACCTCGTTTTTTCAACTGTCCAAAGTCACAATAATAACAACATCAGTTTGCGGTCACCTGCTAGCTGGTTGGTCTTGTTCTACCTTCTGTCGTGCTTCGCTCAAAGCTCATTTTCCCAGTCTACTTGCAATAAACGTCTTGTCCATTATTCGGAAATTTGACAATTTGATTATTTGTTTATATATATATATATATACGTAATTTTCCCGTTCATTTTTATGTTGAGACTATATCTCTTTCATTTTCGCCTTATTTTGCAACGGACACAGAACAGAGGTCGACGACTGGCAGCAGTCACCATCACTGTTCCACAGTTCTTAGACATGGAACCCGCCTTATGGTTTATGTACTTGGAGGCGGAGTTCTGCAACCAGCGCGTCACTGCAGATCAAGCTAAGTTTAGTCAACCTTTTGCCCGGCTTCCTAAAGAGCACGTGATCTCTTCCTGAACTTGCCTGCTGAACATAAGTACCATGCATTCAACGAAGCTATTATCAGACGGACCGCATCGTCTGGCATAGCGTGGCTACAGCATCCCTGTTGTTGCGTAATAAACGACCGTCAGATTTGTTGCTTCAATTGCAACGGCTGCTCGGTCACTTATTTATGGATAGAGCACTCCACAAAGAGCTGTAGAAGTAGCGTCTCCAGCTTAACACACAGGCAATCTTCATCACTGTTAAGTCACCGTCCCTCTTAGAGGCATCACAAATAGCAAACGAGATATATAACCGCTTTCTTACCGGTTTCCCTGTCTCACTCATTGCGGTGACCAGCCGCGTGGCAGAAGCTTCCAAGAGTCCCAACCTTTCAAATCCCAGAGATCACCCGGCAGCAACCGTCAAGTGATTGACTATTTGGGCGGAGATTGCAGCACTTCAATGGGATTTCGCTTGTCTCGCGATACGTTTATCTTCCCATCAACGCCAGAGCGACTCTCCTAGTAAACGCCCTCAGACGTCAAGTGATTTGTGTTGATGACACGAGTTCGGCAATCGGGCTAAGCGTTGCGTCGAGTACTGTAAATACTTCGAACATGGAATCGCTCGAGCTGGCCCGTAATGACGGCAAACGTAGCTGGCTTTCTAACTAATAATAGCCTCTTCCATGTGACGGATTCAAGTTCAAGGACAGCGTTATTTGTCGATACTGGAGCGAAAGTCAGCATGGTTTTCCCACGATCCGGCGAGGCGATCCTTCACTTCCTTAACCTACGCTTCGTGCTGTTAACGGCACGCCCATTCCTACCTATGGTCGATGCCCACTCACACTTGACCTCGGTATCCGGCAAACATTTTCTGGAGTTTTTGTAATAACAGTCGTGCCGTTTGCCATTTTGGGGGTAGATTTTCTTCGGTATTTCAACGTCATGGTCGATACACGAAGACGAGAGTTGATCGAGTCTCGTACAAAGCTTAGCATCAAAGCATAGGCAAAGACCATTAGTCCTCTTATCCTTCAGCCTGAAACTCCTCAACCTTATGCATCTTTATTTTCGGACTTTCCACAGCTCGTTCGATCCACGAACGAGCCACTTCCAGTCACTTCCACGTGTACGCACCATATTAGGACCAAAGGTCCACCGGTGTCGTGTAGGCCGAGACGTTTGGCCCCCGACAAACTCAAAATAGCTGGGGCGGAGTTCGAACACATGCTCGAACTAAGAATAATTCGCCATTCTAAAAGTCCATGCGCCTCCCCGCTTCATATGGTCCCGAAGAAATCAGATGACTGGCGCCCTTATGGCGATTATAGCGGACTCAACAAGGTCACACCCCTCGATAGGTATCCGACCCCTCACATTCAGGGTCTGACAGCCTGTTCATCTGATGAAATTGTAATCAGTAAGATCGATCTGGTTCGCGCCTATCACCAGATCCCAGTAGAGGAGGCGGATATCCCTAAAACGGCCGTTATCACGCCTTTTGGCTTATTCGAATTTCCTTCGAATGCCATTTGGCCTTAGTAACGCTGCACAAACCTTCCAGCGTTTCATTCGTGAAGCATACCCAGGCCATGATTTCGGTCACCCCTACTAAGATGACGTTACTGGCCAGTTGTTCCAACGATGAACACCCGCAACGTCAGCGTTTCTTGTTCTCCATGTTAACCCAACACAGGGTAGATATCTGTTCAGCTAGGTGCGAAATTGAAGAGGGTAGGATGGCATCTTTAGGCAACATTGTTTCCGCTTCTGGCATCCAAGTTCTGCCAGCCAAGGTAGGTGCTGTCAATGGTCTCATCGAACCAACATCCGTTAAGCAACTCCGACGTTTCGCCGGCTTGGTGAATTACTACCGGCGGTTTATCCCTCATTGTGCGCAACTGCTGCAACCCCTCACGGACTTACTCCGAGGCGGTACACGTAAATTCAATTTTACGGACGCAGCGCGCACGGCTTTTGTCGAGCTTAAAAAGGCTATATCCAATGTTGCCCTTTTAGTCCACCCAGACCCCTAGGCTCTACTTTCCACTTTGAATGATATACTGACGTGTCTGTCGGTGCCGTACTACAACAGCTTGTGAACGACCAATGGCAACCCCTAGGTTTCTTCTCCAAACGCTTGTTACCTGCCGAATCACGGTATAGCACGTTTGGAAGGGAATTACTTGCTATTTACCTAGGTATCCGCCATTTCCGCCATGCATTGGAAGGTCGCCCCTTCATCGTGTTTACGGATCACAAGCCTTTAGTATACGCACTCGCATCTTCATCAGACAGGTACTCCCCCAGGGAGATCAGACACCTGGACTATGTTTCGCAGTTTACCTGCGACATACGGCATGTTTCAGGTGCCCTTAACCCTGTCGCTGACGCTCTTTCACGCGTCCACGCCACCTTAGTCACACCCTCTTCCGTTGACCTTAGTGATTTGGCTGCGGCCCAGGCGCGAGAGCCTGATTTCCAAACTTCCTTACAACGTTGCTCCTTGAAGCTACGCGCCATTCCGCTGCCTAATGCAGACGGAACCATCCTTTGCGATATGACTACAGGTATTCCGAGACCTGTAGTGCCACTAGCTTACCGGCGTGCTGTCTTCAATCAGCTTCACAACCTCTCGCACCCTGGTATTCGCGCCACGGTTAAGTTGGTAACGGATAGGTTTGTCTGGCCTAAGGTTAACTCTGACGTTCGTAGTTGGGCACGCGCTTGCCTACAGTGCCAACGTTCCAAGGTGCATAAACACACACGAAGCCCAGTCTCCTCATTCGGTCTCCAGATGCCAGGTTTTCGCACGTCCACTTAGATTTAGTTGGACCCTTGCCGCCTTCACGTGGCTACGTTTACATTTTAACCTGTGTTGACCGATTTTCAAGATGGCCGGATGCCATCCCACTGAAGAATTGCTCCTCTGAGGCTGTCGTGCACGCTTTCTTGGAACGTTGGGTGGCCAACTACGGATGCCCTACAACCATTACGACGGACCGCGGTTCACATTTCGAATGCTCAACATTCGAAGCTATGACGAACTTTCTTGGATGCCGACGCATTCGTACCACGGCATACCATCCGTCCTCGAATGGTTTAGTGGAACGTTTCCATAGGCAGCTTAAAGCTTCGCTTTGTGCCACCACTAATCCGGCATGGAGTGAAGTCCTCCCTCTTGTACTTCTAGGGATTCGAAACACACTGAAGGCTGACCTACAATGCACCCCGGCAGAATTGGTTTATGGCTGCACATTGCGTCTGCCTGGTGAATTTGTTTCGCCCCCTCCATTAACGTCTTCTCTTCCTTCGACCTTTGCTTCTACATTATCCCGATATATGCGGCAAATACAACCCACACCTCCCCGTGAACAAAATAGGCCAGTGCAAATGCACAAGGATTTGGCCACCTGTTCACATGTACTCGTTCGGTGCGACGACGTACGCAAGCCGCTTCAACCACCTTACTCGGGCCCCTTCAAAGTGCTTCGACGAGCATCAAAGCATTTCACGATCGACCGTCATGGTCGTCATGACACCGTTTCTGGTCGATGCGGCGCTTGCAACCATCGGCCTATGTAGACGACGATGTGGCCCGAGCTTCCCGCAGTCATCTGCAGCAACCCCCGTCCCTACACCATCACCTTTGCCGGACACCCCTACACCACCTGCCCCGCGCCACACGCGATCAGGACGTCGCGTTCATTTCCCAGCACGTTTTGTTGAAGTTGTTTACTACACGTAGTTTTTTTCTTTCCCAGTAACCTTCCCATTTTAGAAACAAAAAAGCAAAACACAAAAACGACAAAAAAAGAACATTTTACGCAACATAACGTGCAGTTCAATAGCCACTGAATGGTTACAATGGTGAGCCTGTATATATTTCTTTTGCTCGCCAGGTACTCATTTTCTTTCTACATTATAGGTCGCGCGCAGGTCACGGTGGGGGGAGAGCACACTCCCGTCTGTCGTTGCAGCAGTGGGGAAAGCCTACCTCCCATCTTTTTCTCCTTGAGTTTTGGTGGGTTGGGTAGCCCGCTCCGACAGCACCACCTTAGGGACGCATGGACGATTCCGGATATTGCAAGCGGACTGACCCCTCTTCATCGTCACCAACCTTTTTAACGTGGCATACGTAGCGGTTCTGGAATACCCCTGCCCCCCACTCACCCCACGGTAACTTCTGTGTCTCTAACTCAGTTTTCTTTGTTTTGCCGAAGGCTTTCAAGCTTGAAGCCTTCTAGGGGGGACATCTGTCTCTAAGTAGCTACGTCAACACTCTGCCGCCTGTATCGTGAGCTCCGCTCCTCGTACTTCTCTGACTTCATTTCTCTCGGACACGTAGCTCTTATCGGCGCTACTTCGTATCGAATTCGCGTGCTACATCATCCCGATCGTCCATTAACTTAAGCGCACATGTCTGCATTTCTCTCGTTTGTTCGACCGTCCAAGGTCAGATTAATTATAACAACTTCCGGTCGCTTGTTGCTGGTTTGTCATCATTTGCTTTTGTCGTGCTTCACTTAAATCTTGCTTTCCCAGTCCACTTGCAATAAACGCCGTCGCCCAGTATTTTGGTTTTCTGGTTTTATCATTGTGGAGATCAGGTACGGTTCTAGACGGAAACGTCCAGTCCTCTACAGAGGGTGTATCATGTCAAGGTACCGGCGAACTTATGATTATGGAAGCAGCTGATTCGGACATCAAGTGTCACAAGTCGAAGCAACAGTACTGCGACAAAATCGGCGTCGATCATCCCTTGCTATCGAAACTTATGGTATGTCACTTTCCCCCTTTTTATGTTAAGAATGAAAATTAAACTGAATTGTTTCAGTAGAAGACGAAGATGTCAAGCGGATCATTTTTAAATTTCCCATATCACGAACTTCCACATGTCAATGTAGCCCTGTGGACAGGTGCCCTTTGATAACGGACAGCTGTTTCGAATGCCTGTCACTCTGAACGGATTTTATCAACGTGTGACAACATGGCAATCTACAGCGTGTCGAATCAACAAAAACAGAAGCCGGAATATAAACATCATTGTTACAGCCCACAGGGTTAATGATCCCCCAAGAGCTTAACGCAGCCGACTCGAACAGCCAGCCCAGTCACCAGCATCTTGAAGTGCCACGTTTTTGCGACAATATGGTTGGATGACGTACTTGGACCACTTCCAATTTCCACGAGTGATTTTCAATCCGAACCAGATGACTACCGTTGACTAGTACACGTGGTAGATTCATCACAATCATAAGCTTTCACTTCGCTTTTCTGAAGCACAGTTCAATTGGTGCCAAATAAATTGTCTCCGGAAACATATTTTGATTGTTGCGAAGTGTTTGATTGATCAGTACCTCTGAAAAGACTACTCACTCTAGAGTTCGCGACTTAAAATTATTTGAAAACTCACGTTATCCAGCCTTTGGTCTTCACTGGTGTCGTTTTAAATGTTAGTCTATCCCAGAAATTCACGTTTTACGCAGACTTCCCAATCACACATTGACCAACAAATGTAGGTGACCAAATTGAACAGTTTTTGGTCAAACAGAATCTGAAATTTAAAAGTTGAGTTTACCCGGAAACCGTCCAGGATATAACATATCGCTCCAATTTCATTTCGTCCGCTGTGAACTTGTTAAACTAACTTACAGCAGCCATTCGTCGACGAATCACAACAGACACTGCAGCAGTTGGAGTTATCGGACGTCCCAGCTTCTAATGATTTTTGTTGGTTGAAAGACTCAATGTATCCTCCATCTTCTCTTCGAGCTCTGTCGTTTCCGTGTCAGATTCTTTCTTTCCCCTGGTTCCCATGGTATCTCTTTCTGATACTGGATGCACATGAAGGCAGTAGTCTGGTGAGTGGTTTCGTAGTGACTCTATCACCACCATTGTGCACTGTCACTGTGTTGACGCCAAAGCTGCGTTCAGTAATATATAAACGGCACTTGAAATCAAGTTTCATTTTGAAAGATTCGATATGATGAACCATCCAACCTCCAACTTGAAATTACACTCCGCTAAGTCGGAAATCTCAGGCGTAAAACTATCCATTTTTTCTCGGAAAGTAATATCCACCTTATCTGTCTGAGGTCAGTTTCATTCGTAGTGTTCACACAACAGGCAGTCGTACCGCTGAAAGTCAAATCCTGCGCAAAATCCTTTATCGAGCAAGTCTTCAGAAATCTGAAGAATAGCATCATTTGACTACAAGATGG